>CAUYPK010143582.1:0-23654 GCA_963574355.1 Loris lydekkerianus
CTTTCACATGAAGGCTATAACCCAACTATAGCACAAGACTATGGGGAAAGGGCCAAGGAAGGGGAAGGGAGGGGGAGGTTTTGGTGGAGGGAGGGTAATGGGTGGGGCCACATCTATGGTGCATCTTAGAATGGGTACAGGTGATTGCACTGATGTACACAGCTATGATTTAACAATAGAAAATAAATAAATAAATAAATAAATACATAAATAAATAAATAAATAAATAAAAAGATAGATACTTTTTGTCTAATGTCTCCAAACACAAGCCAGCTAGTTAGTTCATGTGCTCAACCAAAGAAATTCTGTTCCTATTCCTGAACAGAAAACTGGCCATTTTGGACTTATGATTCATTTCCATTGGCACCTTCCTGATAAATTTTTTTTTTTTTTTTTTTTTTTTGAGACAGAGTCTTACTATGTCACCCTCGGTAGAGTGCCATGATATTACAGCTCACAGCAACCTCAAACTCTTGGGCTTAAGCGATTCTCTTGCCTCAGCCTCCCAAGTAGCTGGGACGACAGGCACCCACCACAACACCCAGCTATTTTTGGTTGTTGTAGTAGTCATTATTGTTTAGCAGGCCCAGGCCAGGTTTGAACCCACCAGCCCCAGTGCATGTGGCCAGCACCCTAACCATTGAGCTACGGATGCCAAGTCGAGATTTTTCTTTTTCTTTTTTTATTTATTTTTGTTGTTGTTGCCGTTTGGCTGGGTTCGAACCCGCCACCCTCGGTACATGGGGCCAGGGCCCTACTCACTGAGCCACAGGAGCCGCCCAAACCGAGATTTTTCAAAAGTAATTTCATCTTTGCATGATTTTGCTGTGATTTCTAGCTTTAGATCTGGTATCTTCCTCCAAACTCCTCCCCTCTCCCTTGTTTGCACCTCCTCAGTGAGTTTGTGTCCCCCTGAGTGTCCAGGGGCAGGGAGGGGTAGAGGGGTTCTCATCCAGAGAGGGTCCCAGGAGTTTGGATGATAGGCAGCAGAAACTCCACCCAGGATTCAGGTCACCTTTGAAGGCATCATGGAGGTTAGTGGAGTCAGGCAGAGTCACATTGTCTGACTCTGCAGCACCTCATCTCCAGATCTGGTTGGTTTCCCAGTTCCCTCTTGAAGAATACCAGTAAACTCCTATTTTCCCACAGGACTGCCCCCACCCCACCCCACCCCAGATCTGCCAGAACTTGAGCAGAGTGTGGGTAGGAGGTGAGGCCCAGCCCTGATTGCTATAATATATTGCAAGGCACACCTAGGGGCTGGGAGCCAGCCTCCTGAGTTTAAGAAGGGAATGAGGGATTTGAAGGGCTCAGACACTGGGTCCTTGAGGCCCTGGTGAGCATCTAGGTGAAAACCCTGGATGCCTTGGAGAGAAAGGGGGCTGCAGAGTGGAGCAGGAGGAGGCAGAACACAGGGCATCTCCATCCCTCCCTCTCTCTGCCCATGTTATCACCACACCCAAGAAAGCAGCCTCATTAACCAACAGGTCTGGTTCTTCCTTGGCCACCCACCCTGTGTGTCTTCTGCTTCAAATTATTCCGGGAAGACTTCCTGGGCTGGTGGATGGGTCCCACTTACTTCCAATGGCTTTTTGCATTCACAAATTCATAAACATTTGTTGAGAGGCCACTTTGGGCCTTGGTGCTGAGAATTCAAGATGGACAAAGTACTGCCCTAGGAGCAGTGGAAAAGGCAAATTGCAATCTAACAAAACATAAATAAGCAAGCAAGATAACTTTAGAGAAGGACAGGTGCGTGAAGAAGAGAAGGATGCGCTGATAACTGAGCATCCTTGGTTAAGATCACCTGGGAGGGACGTTTGAATGTAGACCTGAAGCAGACAAAGCACAGACCTTCTGAAGTCCTTGGGGCCCAAGGGCAGGTGATAACATTTGTGTTGCCTGAAGGGCCTTTGCCAGCAGGCGGAGGATGACGCTGGGGAGGGAAATCATAGCCAGACCACCATGGTTAAGGGTGGGGACTTTATTCCAGAGCTACCAAAAGTTTGCTCTGAACAGGGAATCCTCCTGGGCTGTTGTGGGACAATGCAGTATAAGAATGAAAGCTGGGATTTGAGGAGGTCACCGGAGAGGCCCCAGCGGGACAGATGGGCAGCCTGCTGCAACCAGAGGTTCCCTTATGCCAGAGGACCTTAGCCTGCTTCATGGGTTACTTTAAACTTGAAAGACCTGCTTCCCGCCCTTGGAACCAGGAACGCCCCAAGAACCCAAAACCACATCAACTTCTCCCTCAGTCCTCAGGGACTGGCTTGAGGAGACCCAAGTTCCCAGCTCTTTCCCATCCCTCGCCCACGCTCCAGGAAGCGCTGGTCAGCGGGGAGCCCTGCGGAGCCAGCGGCGCTTCTGGGACACCCCCGAGGTCGCCACCCTGCGGCCGCTGGAGATACTGCAAGTCCCTCCGTGTGGCGTGGGGCAGTGGCAGAGGGATAGGGACCAGCATCAGTCCGTGAGAAGGGGAGGCAGAGCGCAGAAGCGGTCCTGGCTCTTTCCCCCAGTTAGCTGTTTTGATGAAGTTGGCTTCTCAGGGGCAGTTTGGGGCCTGGCTTCCTTCATGTATTCATCGCCTGTTTGAGACCCTGTGCCAGCCCCTGTGTCTCAGAGAGGGACGGAGCAATGAGCAAGGCAGCCAGGGGCCGTTGCAGACTGGGCAGAAGTCACTTAGGCCAGCAGGATGCTTCACATCCTTATTACTTCCTGGTCATCTGCAGGGATGTCGGGGACTGGGGTGGGGACACAGCAATTAAGGACACAGCACATCCTTAGTTTGGGCACACTGTGCTGGCTTGACTGGACTTAGAGACTCCAACTGCAGACTTCAGCAGAGTGGGATAAGCCTGGCCAGCCTGCACCTAGAGCCTCTGCCTGTCTCTCTGGCACGATGAGAGGGTAGATGGTTCCTGCCCTCCTCCTTCCACTCTGGGAATGCAGAGCCCCTGCTATGACAAGGTACTGGGTTTGACCCAGTTCCCCCAACTTCCTAAGCATGTCAGCCCCTCTTACACCCACTTGGATCTATTTATGCAACAAGGCACAGTCTCTCCCAGTCCCTTGCTCCCACTTGCTGCCCTCACCCCTGCCCTCTGGGACTGGTCTCCCCACTTTGAACAACTTCTTTACTCCCATATCCTCATCCAAACAGTCCCAATGTGGCTGTTTCAAGCTAACCTACACACCTGTGACTGCTTCAAGTCTGCAGTACGTGTGATATTCAGATGTAGGTTGAGCAAAGATTTTCTACAGATGGGGAAACTGAAGCAAAGTGCCACCAGCTAGCTGCTTCTTGTCTAGAAGAAAACCCAGGTCTTTTCTCTCTCAGCTACTACACTTTTTTTACCACTCACAGGAGGAAGATAAATTATCTGTCCCTAAACCACCCTTCCATCCTCCCAGATCTAATCCATGTAGTATTAAAGAATAAAGTCTGAGGAAGTCCTAGGGAAGCAAGGTCAGTAAGATCCATGTTTTATTTTCACAAAGAAAGTCAGAACTAGAAGTTCCTCCTGAACTGTCACAGTGACTTTGGGTCTCAAGACCGAGTGGGCAGAAAGTGGTGGCTTTATCCGGAGGCTGGTGGTCACTGGAACAACTGCAACAGAGTGGGAAGAAACAACAGACAAACCAGGTCCCCGGCGTAGAAAGTGGAGGTGTCAGCACCCAGAGCGGGGCTGGCACAGGGTGGGAGGGCTGCAGGAGGAGCACGCCATCAGGCTCCTGACAACCAGCATTTTCCGGGTCTCGGTAGTGACTGGAAATAATTTTCTAGAAGAAAGGAAATCAAATCATTGAAGGTGGCTACTCCTTAATCTGCTGAAACTGAGTGCGCTTTTCCCCAGCCACCAAGAGTCTCTTTCTCCACTGCCCTGCCTGGTCACCTGCATTGCCCCTCACCTGTGCTTCCACCAAAACACACTCTGTGATTCTGCCAAGCTAATCTATGACCTCTTCCCCTCTGGAGCCTCACTTTGTCCTGCCCCAAACCTGCCAGGCTCGCCTCTCTCCATTTCTCCTGTACAATCTCTATCCAGTTCCCTGCCCTCAACCTAGAACACCAGCTTCTCCTCAGAGCGTGCCTGCGTGGTCCCACCTGTTCGGCCCTTCTCTCCGAACTCACAGGGTGTTTCCAAGTGTCATTTACTTATGAATCTCGCTCCACACCCGACAGCGGGGTCTCCTCCTCCTTAATACCTGCAGCGTATCCACCCAGCACAACCCTGACTTCCTGACACCGCTAACTGAGGTCTGAGAAAATGCCAGGATCCCGGCCCTGCCTGAGGAATGATGACACCACAGCTCCTGGGATGCACCCTGTGCCGCTCACTCTGACACTCACCTACCAGAACTTCATCCAGTGCAGCAGGCTGGGTTGCACCCGGGAAGCCTGCGGGACAAGGAGAATGCCTGAGTGGACATCACACTGTCCCCTCCATGCCCTCTGTCCTCAGGCCCCATCTTTCCCCAGCCGGATTGCCTGGGCCCCCACACTCACCGAGGAAGAAGGGGTCACTCCTCCCTGGAAAGAGAAGATCAGGAGGTGATGTGAGACCACCATGGCCTCACAAAGGCCCAGTGACAAGGGCAGGCTCAAGGCAGGATTATTGCCAAGGTCCTGCAGTCTGACTGTGGATATTCAGTTTATGGAATTTGTTACACAGCAGGCTTATTCTCCTAAGTGCATTTTGTCCAAGATGCTATTGAATGCGGTCTCCGAGCGCACACTGATTAAGAGAAGATAGGGTATCCCTTCTGCCTGCTCCAAGGACAACCAGCGGCCTCAGTGACTGGCAAAGCAGATGCCCACCGGTAGATTTCACTGCAGCCCCACAGCCTTTCAGTCGGTTTAAAGTTTCTGATCTCTCAGGAGAAGGTCTTCTCCCCAAGGGTGGGGCTTTCTTAGTATGAGTGATGGATGGAAAAATCCTGCCTACCTTTTCTTTGCCAGCTTAATTAGTATTTAGTGTATTCATTTACTGACATTATAAGATTGTTCTCTTTGCAACTGAACAAAACAAAATTCTCAAGTGTTTGTTTCCATACATTTCCCCACCAAGCAAGCATTCCCAGCTGGCCTTCCCTCAGTCCTCAGTGGCCTGCTCACCTCTCCCCACCCCCACCTCCCAAGACAAGATCAGCACAGAGCAAACGCTGCTGAGAAGGGTTGCTTGTGCGTTGCCTTGTGTCCTGTGATTTTTTTAGAGACTCTTTGAGAGGGCACTGGAGCCCAGCACCCTCTCTTATTTATGGTGGCAGCAGCTGCTCCCTTTCAACCTTTTCCCTGTGAGCATGAAGAGCACTGAACCCTCCTGCCCTCCACTTCCAGGCTGTTCTCTTGGAACCTTGAGTCTCCCTTACACAGACATGGGGAGGATTGACTTTCAAAGTACAGACGATTCAGCCTCAGCCAACCACGCAGGGGGCTCTGGCCGTAAAAACCTCTCTCCCTCTCCCACCTGCGGAGACCCCAGGGGGAAATGGGGCAGGTGCACCTCTTACCTTAGCAGGGGTCTTAGGTGGGTACTGCCAACTATAGGCTGTAGGATATGCCTGCTGGCCATAAACGTGGCCATAAACGTGGTTCTGGGGGAGAGGGGGCCATGAGAGGAAGGAAGAGAGGGCGAAGTCATTTTTTGCTCTGGAAAAGCACCCTGCTTTCCCACCCTGACTGGACCTTTTGTGAATCCCCTGCCTTCACCCCTACTTGCATCATAGGTTTGTCTGTCTTCTTTCCTTTCCTTCCTTCTTTCTTTCCTTTTTTACCTTCCCTTCTATTCCCTTCCCTTCCCCTCCCCTCCCCTCCCTTCTCTTCCCTTCCTTTCCCCTTCTCCTTCCTTCCTTTTAACATTTTATTACAATGGGGCATACTATGTTGCCCAAGCTTGTTTCAAACTCTTGGCCTCAAGAGATTCTCCTGCTTCAGCCTCCAAGGAACTGGGACTACAAGCATGAGCCACCGCAGCCCTGTGTTTTCTTTTACACAATTTCCTCCAGCCAGCCAGAGCCTGATCCCCACCTCACTTTATTGTCCTAGCCCACGCAGCCACCTCCTCCTTCCCTTGGTACTTCTCCCAGCTCTCAAGAGTCACTTGGGAGGTGAGGGTAGGAAACCAATGAAAGAAGGACCAGGAGCTAAACCAGATGGTGGTCAGGTGGCAAACATCTTAGCTTAGAAACTGCTGCATCTTGCCTTTCTCCACCAGGCTGAGAAAACTATTGAATTGGAGGAGTGAAAGACAGTATCAGATTGGCGACTCAGGAACAAGGCTGAGAAGAGACCAAGGGCCTTCCAGGGAAGTTGCAGGGCAAAGAGACTCACCTGCTCAGCACCACCTGCCCTCTTCTGTAGCGATGGGTCTGCACCCTGAAAGGGAGAAAGGAGCCAGTTAGTGTCTGGTTGGTTCAGCCCATGCAGACTCCCCGGGCTCCAGCATCCACTGCCTAGGCCGCTCTTCCAGCTGGAGCAGGGGTGTCTCCCCCACCCCATGCTCACCTCTGCCATGGTAAGTGCTGCCTACAGAAAGACAGCCCAGGGAAAGCTGATGGCCCAGACAGATAGAGCACACACATCTCCACACTCAGGGCTGGGGAGCCAGGGCAGAGAACCTGGTTTGGCAACACCACCCCGCCCATGCACCTGAAGGTCTAGCAGCTCTGGCCTGAGACTGATCTAGAACAAGTGAGTTGAAGCCACTGCAGGCTCCCCGGGCAGACCCAAGCACCTCAGCCCTGCCCAAACCCTCTGCTCCCCTCATAGGCCCTTTACTCCCTGTAGAAAACACTACAGGGGCCTTGGGTGGAGGGGCTGTTATCAGAAGCTAAGGGGTCAGGTCAGCTCTGGGTTAAAGGAAGGAAAGAAAGGGGAGAACCACAAGAAAGCAGATGAAGCCACTCCAGGCACCCCGCATATGCACCAGCACCCCTCCCCCAGGCCAAGGAGAGAAATTCTAAGCGTTTGGGAAAAGGTTTAGTTCAGGTTATCACGCCTTCTCTATGAGGATATAGAACTCCCTCCCCACACCCATACACTAAGAATTAAGTCCTAACTCTGACTTGACGCTCCACCTTACCTGCACCTGACACTGAATCTAAACCCCCCCTATTAGCCCTTAATACTGGTTGTCCAGAGGCCTCCAGAGATTTTCTGCTTGGTCTGTTTTGTGGTGGGTTTTTGGGGGGGTTTTTTGAGACAGAGTCTCACTCTTTTGCCCCGTCTAGAGTGCCTTGGTGTCAGCCTCGCTCACAGCAACCTCAAATTCCTGGGCTCAAGTGATCCTCCTGCCCCAGCCTCCCAAGGAGCTGCAACTACTGGTGCCTGCCACAATGCTCAACTAATTTCTTTCTGCATTTAGTAGAGATGGGGTCTCTCGCCCTTGCTCAGGCTGCTCTCTAATGCCTGAGCTCAAAGAATCCACCCACCTCAGCCTCCCAGAGTGCTAGGATTATAGGTATGAGCCACCATGCCCAGCCTTGGTCTGACTTTTAAAAAATTAAATTAGTTATGAACAATTAAAAATCAGATTTCTAGTTTTTCTTGAAAAGTCATACAATGTAGCCACATTGGTCCTACAAGCGTGCGTAATAACACTCAGCTGAGGGCCTTGACCTCCAACTTTGCACTGCCCCACCTGTCCACCTCATGGACTTGGCACATGTGGACATGAGTGGGCAGCCCTTGCCTCACTGCCCAAGGGTCTGGTTTCCCAAAGGCCATTGGCCGTGCAGAACCTAGGAGTGACCCTGTGCAGAGGCCTGTACTTGCCCCTGACCTGATCCCCCACACACATATTGCCCTGTTTCCCCTCAGCCTTCCTCCCTAGTGTCTCCTAGTCTGGTCTCCCTCCACCTGCTCACCCTGCGGTACCCACCCAGCTGTGGCTCCCCCCGAGCCAGACCAAGCTCAGAAGAAGCGTCAGCAGAGCAGAGGCAGTGGCCAGCTTCATGTCTCTCCACCTGTGGAGGCCTCAACGCTCCAGCCTCAGCTTTTATCCCAGGAAAGGACCTCCCACCCTACTCCTCAGTGACTCACAGCTTCCCTCTCCCACTCCACCCACTCTTAAGATTACATAAAGCCCCGAGAGTGGGAAAGGAGGGAGGCACCGTCCTCAGTAGGGAGGGCAAGAAACTAGGACACAAGCCTTGGCTAGCCACTTGTCAAGGGCCCTGAGCCTGGTGTCCCAGAGCTCTCCCCCCCCCCCCCTTACCTCAGTAATTGCCTTCCAGTTGAAGAAAGGAGTGTTGCTTTTGAATTCCTGGAGAAAGAAGGAGAGCTGAGTGGGCCCAGGGGAGTGCAGAACTCAGAGTGGTATGTGACAGCACTTTGGGGAGGTTCCCAGATCTCAAGAAGGAAGGGGCTTAAGAGCCTGGGTGTGTTTTAGGGTTGGAGGGAGAATTTGAGATGGTGTTGGTGATAAGACATGGATGAGATACCTCAAAATGGAAAGGGGGGAATTTTAAGGCAGGTAGCTGCCTTGGGAGAGGCATGGGGAAAGGCAGGACAACCAAGACCTCCAGTTCTTCAAAAGAGAATTCTCCTACCTCCCAGAGTCGGTGGAAGTAGAGGCGGGCTCGAGTGCTGGGGGCGGGGACTTTGTTCTGCGGAGGAAAGTTTGGAGCGAGTTAGCGGGGGAACCTGACCCACTCACCTGGCCCTACTCCTGCTGCTGTCACCTCTCAGCCTTCAGAATTCCCTGTGACTCAGTTGGGGGGTTGGGGGAGCTGAGATTCTTGAGGGACCCCAGAAAACTTTTTGGAGACAGGAGAAGCAGGATCTCAGGAGCTTTAATGAGCCCTCTGTCCCCTGCACACCCCAGGCTCTGTAAACTGTTTCTGCCCTCACCGTAGCAAAATCTCAGGATTAGGACCTGTCCCAGCTTCCCCTTTCCCATCTGCCAGGCAGCCTCGAGCCCATTTCCCGAAGCTGTGGGGTCGAAGCCACCCCTTCTGGCCCCTTTCCACCCCCTTCATCCCCTGGAACCACAGTGCAGCCATAAGAAAGGAGCAGAGACCAGGAGTGTGGGGCAGCTACAGTTTATTTCAAGGGCAGGAGTTGAGAATAGTGATGAGATAGATAGTGGTGTTTTAAGAAGGGAGAAGGGGGCTCCCATCCATCTGGTAGCTCCTTGTCTGGAGGTCACGGGATATCAGCGCTTCTCTGGCCCTGGCAAAGAAATAGGTTCTAAGAGGGAGCTTGGAGGATAGAAATTCAGAGGAGTAATGGGCCAGGCCAAGGGGTAGAATGAGCCTCTGCTCCAGGAATCTGCAGGGACATTTTTGCCCAACCATTTGTCATCCATACAAATCTGGATATCCCAGGTTGGGCTGGAGAACCCCCTACCTGTCCAGGAATACTACACAGAACCCCCCTCTGCTCAGCCCTTGCTCTGGCTGAGGTCCTCTGCTCCTTCACCCCCACTGCAGAGAATTGGATACCTTTCTCTTCTCTGCCTTCCTCTTTCCTAACCCTCTGTCTAGGAGATCTGTCCCTGAGGGAGCTGGCCCATGTGAATCCTGCTCCCAATGGCCATCACTCCCTAGAGGGGCGGAAACATTTCCATCTGTCCTGGCTACCTGGGAAGGGTCTGGGCCCTGGTTCTCCCACCAGACCCTAAAGTCCCCGAGGCCAAGTTAAGAGTCTTGTCCCTACCAAAAACTGTTCTCTATAAGGCAGAAAACATATTTTGTTTGTTCAGACCAGAAACACACCCACAGCAGCTGAAAATGTGTCTTGCCTTTTCCCCTCCCCTTCTCATTCCCCAAAGGTCACATTTTGCTTTTCCTGAGTGCAATTTTTGTGAAGACAGGGATCCACGTCTTCATTCTTTTACATCGAAGGTCAGAAACTCCACTGCTCACAGGGGTCGGTCAGGTGGCTGAAACCACCATGTCGGGCAGGGCGTTTTGGCCACCCTGTTACTGCCCCAACAGAGGGCCCAGTGTTGCCACACGTTTCAAGAGAAACCAGATATCCCAATCGTATGTGAAGTCTCTCAGTTATTTAAACTTTGGCAATTAATTCTCCATTTAAAAATGGGGAAGGGGATGGTTCAAGCACATCAGTGAGTCACAAATTGCAGCTTCTGCCTTTGGTTTTTGAATTGTTTATCTGCCCTTTGTCCCCTCCCTTCTTATCCTGCCCCCTCCATTTTGGAGGTGCCTCTGGTATTCTAGTGTCCAATCACCTGGCCAGAGGTGTCCCTTCAAGTGGCAGGGGGAGGAGGCGGGGCGGGGTGCCTCATGCCTGTAACCCTAGCACTCTGGGAAACCAAGGCGGGAGGATTGCTTGAGCTCAGCCTAAGCAAGAGCAAGCCCCCATCTCTACTAAAAACAGAAAAATTAGCTAGGCATTGTGGTGGGTGCCCAGCTACTTAGGAGGCTGAGGCAAGAGGATAGCTTGAGCTCAAGAGTTTGAGGCTGGGCTCAGTGCCATAGCTCAGTGGTTAGAGCACTGGCCACATACACCGGGGCTGGTGGGTTCGAACCTGGCCCAGGCCTGCTAAACAACAATGACATCTACAACAAAAAAATAGCCAGGTGTGTGGCGGATGCCTGTAATCCCGACTCCTTGGGAGGCTGAGGCAAGAGAATCACTTAAGCCCAAAAGTTTGAGGTTGCTGTGAGCTGTGACACCACGGTAATCTACCCAGGTTTACTTTTTGTGACTCTGTATAAAAAAAAAAAAAAAAAAAAAAAAAAAAGGCAGAGGGGAAGGGAGGAAGGAGAGAGTGTTCTGGGCCAACTAACTGTCCTCTAAGGTTGTGGATGTGCAGGGCCTAGATTAACGCTCATTATCCACCAGGCACTTGGCCAATGTGCTTCCTGTTCCCTTCTCTCTCTGGTGTCGGTTGTCATGTGGCCTTTTAGCTCCACCTGACTCCTCATTCAGCTACCCCTTAGGATTAGGCCTGCTTACTCTCCCCTTCAACTGCCAGGTCTTCAGTGGGAAACGGAGACTCAGAACCTGCTCGCATCTCCATGTGGAAGCAGTAAAGAGGCCCACCCGCTCCCTGCATGCTCAGCTCCCACCTGCTTCCACGTTCTCCCCCTCTTCAGGTCTCTGCTGTCCTCCCTTCTCAGTTTGTTTTGTTGATTTCGTTTTTGTTTTTAACACTGGCCTACATACTTTCTTAGAGACCATCATTTCCCTAGTTCACCAAGCAGAGGTTTTCCTATCTTCCTGTATCCCTCTCCCCCAGAGATCAAGACTGCACAGCCTTTCAGCCCTTACCTTGTCTATGGCATCCCAGTTAATGAAACCCAGCTTGGATTTAAAATTCTGCAGAGAGAAAAAAGAAAAGGAGAATGGCCAAATTAGGTCATAATGTCATTGGCTCAGGGCTTCAGGCCAAGAGAGGTCAAGAACCACTGCTGACTGTTAGTTTAGAAAGAGGACTTTAGGCCAGGTGTGGTGGCTCATGCTTAGGTGGATGGATTGCCCGACCTCAGGAGTTCAAGACCAGCCTGAGCAAGAGCAAGACGCTGTCTCTACTAAAAATGGGTATAGTAGCACACACCTGTAACCCCAGCTTACTCAGGAGGCTGAGGGAAGAGGATTGCTCAAGCCCAAGAATTTGAAGTTGCTGTGAGCTATGATGCTACAGCACTCTACCCAGGGCAACAAAGACTCAGTCTCAAAAAAAAAAACCAGAAAAAGGACTTTAGCCTCTTTCTATGGCAAGGGATAGGGGTAGGTTTTCCAAACTGGAGTGAGCATCACCATCTCGCAGACCTCACCTTCCAGAAATTTTCGAAGTTGAAGAGCCCGGAAGACGTCTCAGAGTTCTAAGGAACCAACAAGAAATAGATGAGATTGAGAAGACACTTTGTGAGCATGAGGCGGGAGATCTGAGTGTCAGGAGGGGAGGCGAGGATGGTCGACGCCACGGGCCCAGCCCCAGCCAGAGTATTGCCTTCACTCACCACGGTGTTGACTCCACTGACAGCGTCACCTCTTCCACTGCCCCCCTGGAACCCTTGCCCCTAGGTGGGTAAAAGGGGAACTAATGTTCCAGGCTTGTGCATCTTATCGTGCGTGCCCCTTGTCAACCTGCTCCTGCCCACCCTTCATGGCCTTCGCTCAAGCTCCCTGCACTCCTCCCTGTAATGCCACCTTCTTTGCTTCACACAGAACCTAAAAATCCCCCCTCGGGAAGCCTTATGTGACTTGCTACCATGTAACCCTACCCAGTCCCTTGAATCATTTTCATACTCTCGAGTCTGCCTTTCCTGTCCCCCAAACACCACTAATAATGAAAGTAAGTAATGTCTAGTCCCCCTGCACTCTGGGACTGAGCCTTGTCCTCCTGTGTTCCTGTGTGGAACCGGGAAACTGAACTCAGTGGTGTCTGGCAGCCTCTCAGGACCCGCCTCGGTCGTCTGGGTGCTGCACCACCCTGACGTGGTTATGGTACAGAAAACTCTCCGGTAACTGTGGGCAGTGCAGGCCTCCCTGTCCCTA
The DNA here is from genome assembly GCA_963574355.1 of Loris lydekkerianus. Classification (NCBI taxonomy): domain Eukaryota; kingdom Metazoa; phylum Chordata; class Mammalia; order Primates; family Lorisidae; genus Loris; species Loris lydekkerianus. The sequence continues at coordinate 12,470 of CAUYPK010143582.1, forward strand.
CTTTATCCCAGGAAGCCAAGGCCCAGAGAGGTTAATGGAATTGCTTGACAACACACAGCTGACATGTGACAGAGCTAGCATCAGAACCCTCACCTTCTAACTCAAAGCTGAGTGACTCTTGACTTCCCAACCCTGTCTTAGTCAACCTGCTCCTGCCCTGTCTTAGTCAACCTGCTCCTGGTTTTTCAAACTGTCCCCTCGACCTTTTGTTTTTCCTCTCACAAAGGTAACACAGCTCTGATGCCAGTTGGAAGGAGGGAAGGAAAGAATAAATCAAGGAGCGGGGAGTGGATTCCATGCCCCCGTTGGGTTCCTGTGGGTCACTGACACAGATTCAAAGCAGCTTACAAGAAGAAACTGCTATCTCTTTTCCCAGGCTGTTGGCACACTCCACCACCCCTCCTGGAGCCAGCCCTGCCTGCATGAGGTTTACCTGTTGACTGCCTTGAGAGCCCCCAAGAAGGTGAGCACTCTCTCTGCTTAATCCCTAGGGAGACAGAAAATGGAGAGGAGTCAGTGGGAGGCAGGTGGGGGGGTGGTGAGAGGTCAGGATAGCCGGGTGCAGGGGAGGAACTCGTGAATCAGGGGACTGAGGCATGAGCACGGCAGAGGACTTCCCTGACCTGGAGAAAGGTCTTTCTCGCAGGGTAGCTCCGTCCTTGCTGGCAGGTCTGGTTTAACCTCCTGGAGCTGGAGTGACTGCTCAGTTACGACGTTTATAGATAACATCACCCTCTCTGTTTATCTCCATTTCTGCAAGTTTGCAAGATTGCTCAAACTGTAGCCAGAAGGGCCTTTGCCAGGAAAGTATCTGAAATTTCCCCTGGTTTTGAAGCAGGAGTGAGCCAGGCTATTGGAATAAATTGATTTAAACGGAAGGACCCCATCGGAATGGATGTTTGGCATTGGCCAGAAAGGCTATGCTTGCTGGCAGCCGACGGGAGTTGAGGTGGTACAGGTGAGTGGCCAGTCTCCTAAGTGAGAAGTAGGCTCCTCCTGAGTCCAGCTTTCATTATGGGGTGTGAAGCATGAGATTCTCAGGCCCATCAGCTCTTCCTTACTCCCAGAGCTGCCAATAGACCAGGCTGGGATGGAGGGCCATGTGCCCTGCTAGTATTGCTGCCCCAGAGTTGACCTCCATCCCACTTACTACTGGTACAGTTTCTATTCCCAAGGCCTGTCATCCCCTTACCCTGTCCCTCCCTGTGTTCCTCTGCCCCTGAGAGATTATACAGCAAAATAAAGATCCCTGTTTTAGACCCTGAGGCCACCCTCCCACATGAATGTATTGATTTAATATGATTCCTCTAACAATCCTAAAGGAATTCTGTTTGAGAACTTGTTAGAATAACGTTGAAATTCATTCAGAAGAATGAAGGTCTAAGAATAGGTAAGAAAACGCTGGAAAGACAAGTGGCACAGGAGGGCTTGCCTTGACAGATGTAAATGTCCTATAGAGCTACCATGAATAAAGCAGTATGGTCTCCACCCCAGAACAGATGAATCAGTTTAACAAAATAGAGCTCCTAGAAGCTCTCCCCAAACATTAAGGTATTTACAAATGGCCTTTTTTATTTTTCATTTTTTAGACAGAGTCTAAACTCTGTCTAGATAGAGTCTCACTGTCACCCTGGCTAGAGTACATGGTTTTGTCATAGTTCACAGCAACCTCAGTCTCTTGGGCTCAAGTAATCCTCTTGCCTCAACCTCCCAAAACAGGCACCCATGACCATTCCCAGCTAGTTCTGCTATTTTTAGTAGAGACAGGGTCTCACTTTCACTCAGGTTGGTCTCAAACTTGTGAACTCAGGCAATCTACCTACTTCAGACTCCTAGAGTGCTAGGATTACAGGTGTGAACCACGAGGCTCAGGCTACAAATGGCATTTTAAATCAGTGGTGGAAGTGCTTTAGTCCATGGAACTGGGAATATCAGTCACATATTTGGAGGAAATTATACCTTTTTTTTTTTTTTTTTTTTTTTGCAGTTTTTGGCCAGGGCCGTGTTTGAACCCATCACCTCCGGGTATATGGGGCCAGCACCCTACTCCTTGAGCCACAGGTGCCACCCTATACCTCTCTGTTTTTAACTAATTTCCCCTCATAAAGGAACACATAGCTCTAGCGCAAAGTATAGGATTTGGGGGTGGGGGGGCACTAGACAGTATACAGCAAAATTAAGTCCAGATAGAGTAAAAGTTCAAAAAATGAAATTATAGATGTATTCATAGCACTAGAAGAAAATAAAGACCTTTAAAGCAATACACCAAGAGCAGAAACTATAGAAAAAAAACTTACATTTTAAACTACTTTCAAACTTAAGAGTTTGGTATATAAAAAACTAGAAATAGGCTTACGAACTGGGAGAAATTTTCTTAAACCCTGTATATCTATAAAATGTCAGTCCAATAAATGGAGGGCTCTTCACGCACCATGTCAGCTTAGCCCCACCGCCCTTTTCTCCCATCTGGCCTGGCCCCTGGTTCTGTGGGTCTCACTCCCGCCGAGGCCAGGACCGGCAGTGTCAGCCTCACCCGGGAGCTTCTTGGCGATGCCCAATCTCGGCCCCACCCCAGACCTGCCGATCAACCTGCACTTTCACAAGACAGGGTGATTCACGTGGACGTGAGCTTAACTCTAATTCTGTCAGCACCACGGGTGTTGACATAAGCCGAGGTTTCCAGAATGACTGAGGGAATTACACTTTCCAAACCCTTCTCTCTGCCAGAGTTCACCGAAGTCTGTTCCATGGCTGGGTAAAGAACGTTCGAAATGATTATGTTTCTAGAAGGACTGCTTTACATGGGGTTTCTTGCAGGCCATCTGTGCTATAAAGTATGACATGTAAGGATTTGCAATGAATTATTAGTTTGGAGCTTGTTACTATTTTTAGGACTCCGAGTTTGGTTTCTTTTGCCTAAATTGTTAGTTCCTCTGGGCTGAGCTGGATGGGGCTGATTTGTGAGGACTGGGCACAGCCTGTAATGACCTGAGTCACCCCGCGGTTTGGTTCTCACCTGACCCCCCGAGCCTCCAGACATGCGGACTCCATTCCCTGGGTTGTCACACTGTGGGAGAGAAAAAGACTCTCAGACACCAATTCCTGCCCACGAATGACAGCATTTCCACCGCAGCAGCACTGCGGCCCCCTACTCAGAGCAGCCCTCGCTCCCCCATCCCGCCTCTCGCCACACTCCGAGGGAGATTTGCGCCCCTGCGCGCTCACCAGCCACTCACCTCGGGTTTATTTCCACCACCGTTTCCGCTGCTGCTGCCGCTGGAGGAAGAGCCGGTATTGGATCCCTGCAAGAAAAGAATTCGCAGAGTTCATGCAAAGGGGCCTCTAGTTCCCAGCGCGATGATGGATTTGTTTCAACCCCTGATCGGTTTCAACCTCTCTCCGGTTTCCATAGCTTCCCGGTCCTTAGCTAGTTGGTGGCTGAGGGAAGTTCGTCTGAGCCCCAAAGGCCAGATATGGCCGAGGGCATTTGGAGATGTGCGAGGATTGGGGAAATCTGAAGTTTTGCTGGCTGCTCCCGCTCTCTGGAGCCCAGCTGCGCACAGGCGCAGCGATCCCGCCACCAGGGGGCGGGATGCGGAAGGGACCCCTGGAGTCCTCACCTGGGAGCTGGGGTGGCTGCTTTGATCAAAATAATTAGAATTTTCTAAGGGTTGGTCCTAGATGGGGGGAAAGGAGGGTAGCACAAGGAGCACGTCAATTAAAGCAGCTTAGTGAATGTGACTGGTAATAACTCAGCCTGCTCTTTTTGGGGACCTTTCCCAGGCCCTCCAGGAAGGCGCGCAAGCTGGCTCCCTCTCTGCAGCCTCTCCCCAGAGCTCTACCCTGAGGCAGCTGCCAGGGCCTGGCTGCCCTCCTGGCCCTCTCACCCACCGTGTAGGGGCCTCTCACGCTGGGTAGCTATTAGTTTTGTCTATACCACAGCTCTGTGCGCAGCTTTAAGTCTCCACGCATATAATCCTGTCCCCCCTTCTCTTGGGAGTTACCCAGACAAGTGTCATATTTTCCTATGTCCACTTCCTTTCTTCCCTCTCCCACTTCCAGCTCTACTCGGACCTGCCAAGTGGTCGTGACTGCAGGAATAGCGCTCAGACAGGCAGAGCCTCCCACCAAGGCAGAGTGGCAGATAAGGGACAAGGTAAGCAGAAGAGGCCGATCCCCTCCTGTGAAAAACCGTAACTTGTATGTGAGGAGCGTGGCTTGGCTAGGAAGGTGGGAAACAGAGGCTGCAGGAGCCCCAGGGTGACAACTAGCAGTGAGGTCACCCACCCCGGGGGGCAACGGCAGCTTTGAGGGAAAATTTGGGGCCCATCTCCTCAGCGGGGACCACCAGGGGCAGGTGCAGAACTCACCCAGTTGGTCCCAGAACTGCTGTAGCTGTTGTCACCTCTGCCGCTGTTGCTGCCTGACTGTGAGTCGCTGCTGCCCGACTGTGAGCCGCTGCTGCCCGACTGTGAGCCGCTGCTTCCTGACTGTGAGCCGCTGCTGCCGGACTGTGAACTGCTGCTTCCCGACTGTGAGCCGCTGCTGCCCTGAGAGGAAGGAAGCGACCAGAGCCGGGATTAAAGGCAGGAACCCAGGACTGCTTCCTGCTCCTCTTCCGCTCCTGCCCAGGGCATGTCCCTGCCCCGTCCTCACAGGGCGGCATGCTCAGGCTGCCCCTCCCCACTTACCCCAGAGTTGCTAGAGCTTCCTTCTGAGCCAGATGGTGGGGGGTTGGTGCACTGCAGACGGACAGGGACGGTGATTTCAGTCACAGCATCTCCAAGAGCCTGGCTCTCCTGCTCCTTGAGGCTTGGCTTCCTGCCCCAGAAGTTGTCTCTCCCTCCCCCCCCCCCCCACTCTCCTCTCCTCTTCTTTGCTACCTCCCCAGGCCCATCCCCTCCTGACCAATATTCCTTTCAGCCCAGTCCTTCTCCTCCCCATCTTTCTTTCCTCTTATTTTTCTCTACTTTCTGTCACAGGCACCCAGGCACCTCTTTGCATCCTCAGACCCATCCTCTTACCCCAGCATTTTGGCCGCTGCCTCTCATGGAATCATAACCAGGCTGGGCCACAGCTCCCTGCAGTGGGGGTAGGGGGGTTGAGACCAAGTGTGGGATTCAGAAGGACTTGGAGGGAAGGAGGGACAGGGCAGAGATCAGGGCTGTGGTGGTGCCTTTACCTGAACATTGGCCCCAGTGTTTGGTGGCACTCCATTGCCTCCTGGACCCCCAAAGCCTCCCTGAGTTCCAAAGCTGCCTGATGAGCTTCCAGGGAATCCATGGCCCCAGGGAGTGCCTGAACCTCCGAGATTGCCTACAGCGGTGCCGTGGCCTCCAGATGCTCCCTGCAAGGACAACAAATCTGCACTTAGTATGCCCGTCTCCGACTCTAATGGGGAGAAAAGGCAAAGCAGGCATAAGACCAAGAGAGACCAGAGCACAGCAGAGAGATGCAGAAAGACGGCGGGCAGAGGAAGGGGCATAACACGGACGGAAACCGCCCAGGCAGCTGCGAATAAGAGATTTATTTATCCTTCTGACCATTTCCTAAGACTCTCACTGCCCGCCCTCAGCTTCCCTTTTCCACCCCCAGCTTCCCGGCCACTCACCCAAGCACCATGGCTGCCGGGCATTCCCTGCCAGGAGCCGTGGGCAGCATCTGCTCCATGTTGAAGGGCATTTCCAACCTGTCTGGCAGCCTCGCTCCCACCATTTCCAAGACCATGGGCTGCCTCCCCAATCTTATGGCCCAAAGCATCTGTGGCCTCCCTGGCTGCAGAGCCGGCTGTTTCTCTGAACCCTTGGCCAGCAGCATCACGGGCTGCCCCTCCTGCCTCGTGGCCAAGGGCCTGCCCAAGGCCCTGGCTAAGGGCATCACCCACTCCATGTCCAATGGCCTCCCCAACATTTATTCCAGCTCCACCTTGCAGTGGGCCAGCCTTCCCGCTGCCCAGGCACAGGGCCAGCAGGAGGCAGGGTAGGGACCCCAGTAACTCCATCTCTGCCCTGAGTGCCTTCTTCCCACCCAAGTCTACTTCTTGTTGCCCTTTGTCTTCCTCTGTGCGCCCTCCTCTCTTCCCTTCTCCCTCTGACTTTTCCTCCTTCCTTCCCTCCCTCTGGGTATGCAGCCTTCTCTCTCCTTTCCCAGACTCCCCTGCCTTCCCAGAGTCCTCCTCCCTCACCCTACTCTTTATAATGTAGGTTGGAAGAAGGAGACAGGGCTGGGCAGCCCTGGGTCCCTCCCCACAGTGACTCAGGGCAAGGCCACCGATAGGGTAATGAGCTGTAATTGTGAGCCTGAGAGGCTGTGTTGAAACAGAGAGGGAGCCTGTGCATCAGAGAGGGAGGGAGAGAGGGGTGAGACGATGCAAAACCATCCCAGTTTCCCAACCCCAGGAATCTGGGGCGCAGGGTGGTGGCAGGGGCATCTCAGGAGATAGGTTGATGGAGTCTTCTGGAGGCGGTGGGGTAGGGTGGTGGCTTGGGAGGGAGGAATCAGGCAGGACCCCACCAGGGCAGCAAGGAAAGGGAAGCCCAGCAGGCCGGGACCCACCCTAGGTGCCAGCCTGGCTCAGGGGCACCAGCATGATGGCAGGTGCCTGCCCCTTCTTGGCCTTTTTCAGTTTCAGTTGGCCTTCCTGTCCCCTCCCCCCTCCCACATTGCTACTTAAAGGCAATAATAGTCCCACTCTTGCAGCTCACAGAGAGAGACTGACAGCCATGGGGCTACGTCTAAGGCTCTGATGTTCTAGGGAAATCCTTCAGTAGGGACCTAGGTGTCAGGGAAGGAAGTGGCCACAACCTGGAGAGTGGTCAGCCAGGTGTTTTGGTGAGCGCTCAGGATGCTCTTGGTGAGAAAGCTGGGTGTGGAGCAGGGGAACTGGGCGGGCCAGCCACCCCCAGGGAAGGAGTGGGAGGGAAAGGCCAACCAAGGGAGGGAGCAGCTGACCCAGGCGCCCGTCCTGTTTACCTGGCTTGGAGGGGACACGTGTGTGTATGTGAGCACACAGTGGGACTCCATCAGCTCACCCCCAACCTGGCTCCCCAGGGGAAGTACATGGTCAGGAGGAGCTTGGCCCTTTCCCCAGCCCAGCTGGGGCACAGAACTCAGCCCCTCCAGGTCCCATCCCTGCTTAGCAAGTGTGGCCACTTCTCTGTTCCCAGGGACTGCGGGTCATCCCACTTGGCACCGGCTGGTATCACTGGGACTCATTGCCCAGTTAGGAGGGGCCAGTTTCCATCCACCTTTCTCAATGTCTCTCAGTCAGTCTCTCCCTCCCTCTCTCTCCACCCCGGCTTGTAACATCCAACATGTCTTACCGTGTAAACACATCCCTGCTTGCCCTCCTCAGCTCCTGCTTCCCTGTTATTCCACCTCTGACTCCTTAATGATGATAATAATGGTGGTGATAATAATAATAAATGCAGCTCCAGCTTATCAAAGCCTTCTGCATGCCCAGCACTGGACTAAGCATTTTAAGGATCATACAGCCCTGGGACATAGGTCTTATTGTTACCCCATTTAGAGACGCAGAAATTGGGCCTCAGAGAACACATATTGACAAGGGCCAACCGCAGCGCAGTCCCACCCCAAATCCCCTCCCCAGAATTTTCTGTCTTTTCAGTGTTTCCTGCCTCCTCCTACTTTGTAAAGTACTTTGTAAAGTACCTCCTACTTTGTAAAGCCCCCTAGTTGTTCTCTGGATAGAATTGACTTGGGGTTTGCTCTGGAACTGTGTATGAGAAGAGCAGGGGTTCAGGAGTAAAGCTGGGCCCCAAGACTGGCAATGAAGATGCCACAGGGCAGGAGGAGGGATCCTGGGTGGTGCAAAAGCTCCTTCCCAGCACGTTTACACTGCTGGTGGGATTGCAAGCTAATACAGCCTCTTTGGAAAGAAGTATGAAGAATCCTCAAAGATCTAAAAGTAGACCTTCCATTTGATCCTGCAATCCCATTATTAGGTATCTACTCAGAAGAAAAAGTATAATTTTACCAGAAGGACATTTGTATTAGAATGTTTATTGCAGCTCAATTGCAAAAATGCAGAAGCAACCCAAGTGCCCATAATCACATGAATGGATTAATAAACTATGGTATATGTATACTGTGGAATACTATTCACTCATTAAAAAGGTGGACACTTTACATCTTTTATATTAACCTAGATGGAGTTGAAATACATTCTTCTCAGTAAAGTATCACAAGAATGGAGAAGCAAGTATTCAAGATACTCAATACTAATGTGAAGTCAGTAGACAAGCAAATACACACATTAGAGAAAAATTCAATTAATTCAAGTTGGGGGAAAGTGGGAGGAGGGAGGATTGATGTGCTGCCACCGAATGGGCACAATGTACATGGCACACATCCTGGGTGAGGGAAGCAACCACAACTTGGACTCTACCTAACAAATGCAAACACTCTGACCTAATCGTCTGTACCCTCATATTAATCTAAAAAAAAAAAACCCCAAAACAAACAAACAAAAAAAACAACTTCTGGAACTCTGGCTGGACTCTGCCTCCACAATGTTGTATGTCTTCTCTCTCCTTTCTCTAATATTAACATTTTTCTTTAAACTAGCTTACTTTTTTTTACATAAGAATATTTTAGGGTCAGGCACAGTGGCTCACACTGAGCAAGAGCAAAATCCTGTGTCTACTAAAAATAGAAAAACTAGCCAGGCATTGTGGTGGGTGCCTGTAGTCCCAGCTATTCGGGAGGCTGAGGCAGGAGGATCGCTTGAGCCCCACAGGTTGGGTTGCTATGAGCTTTGATGACACCATAGCATTGCACCCAGGGTGACAGAGTTAGACTGTCTAAAAAGACAAAAAAAAAAAAAAAAAAAAAGGACACTTTAAGTGAATATTTTATATCACAACCATAAAGAGAAAGCCAAGATCACTGCCCATAAATAGAAAGTGTTAGAGAAACACAGCGAGAAGTAAATACCGGCACCCCATTCTACTGGCCACGGCTCCTGCCCCTGCTTTGTTTAAAAGGAATATTAGCAGCTGTGAGAGAGATGTTCAAGCACAGTAGCACATAAATTGAATCTTTTTCTCTAACATAATCAGAAATCTTCAAAGAACACGAAGAAGAGAGTAAGTATCTCGCTGTGTCCACAAGCCAGCTAAACTCTCCCATGCCACCGGCAGTCTCCTCTTCCACCTTCTGGGAAAAACTGCCCTCAGACATTGCTGACCTCAGCTCAGTCTTAAGGCCAACTTATTAAATGCCCTTTGTGAACCAAGTATCGGGTTCTTTCACATACATGAGCCCATTTAATCTGCACTATGATGTCAAGAGTTTAATATTAATCCCATTTTACAGATGAAGTAAATGAGGCCCAGAGTGGTTAAACATCAAATCCAAGACTTTATGGGGGAAAGATCATGGTAAAATGGAGCTGTCAAAATTTGACGCAGGTCTGTCTGACTTCCAGCTTTTTTCCCTACATTGTCACAGCTCCTTTGTTCTTGTTCATAATAGCATCCACAAATCTGACACACCCACATCGATCCAAGACCTTGGGATTTTTCTCTCTTATCTACTACCTCATTCATTTAAGACATTATTTACTGACCACCTACTCTGGGCCTCATCTAGCCAGGGCACTGGGGATACAGCACAATGCAAGATCATCCAAGCCTTTCTCTTTGCGGAGCTTACATGCATCGTGGGGGAGGCTGGACAACAAACATATCAGATGATGGGGAAAGTGCAAAAAAAAAAAAAAATACAATGGGGTGAGGGAATGGAGAAAACAGAGGAAGTATTTTAAATAGGGTAGCCAAGAAGGGGCCATTTGAGATGTGACCTGTGAGCTGAAACCTGAAGGGATTAGGAGAGTGAGCCATGAGGATATCCGGGGCTGGAATATTCCAAGTAGTGAGGATTGCCTGTGCAAAGGCCCTGAGGCAGCTTACAGTATTTGAGGACCAATGTGGCCAGAGCAGAGGGAGAATGGGAAGAATTGAAGTCAAAGAGGTAAAGATCAAGAGAGGACTTTGACCTTTACTCTGAATGAGCTGGAACCAAGAAGGTTCTGAGTTGTGGGCAGGTGCTGACAGGGCTCCCCTTGGGAACAGACCGGCAGGTGTCAGGCATTAGAGGCCAGGGAAGAGGGTGTAGGGAAAGAATGGAGACTGGACTCAAATGTAGTGGGAAGATGAGGACTTGGGTCTGGGTGATGTCTCTGCTCCCTCTGTTGAGTCCTGAGTCTCAAACTGGCATCTGCAGGCTCATCTCATCCATGGTGCCCATTCTGGAGCCTAACTTCAGATCCTAGCTCTGCTGCTAACTAACCATGATCTTAACCTTCTGTGCAACAGTCCCCTCATCTATAGAGTGCTGTGAGTGTGGAGATTAACTGGATCAACATGCAAAGAGCTTTGAAAGCGCCAGGCGCAGCAGGGCTCGGGGTTGTTCTCGGTGGTGCTGGGCATGCTGGTGTTGTTAGAGTGCTTTCTTGGCCGTTGTTTAATCTTGAGGCACACATGCACACCCACGCATGCATGTGCACACACCCCAAAAGGGCCAAATGCAGAAACTTTTTTTATTTGAGACAGAGCCTCACTCTGTCACCCAGGCCAGAGTGCTGTGGTGTCATCATAGCTCACAGCAACCTCAAACTCTTAAGTGATCCTCCTGCCTAGGCCTCCTGAGTAGCTGGAACTACAGGAACGTGCCACCATGCTCAGCCCAGAAACTTAACTTTTTTTTTTTTTTTTTTTTTTTTTTTAGGACACATTAAAATTTGCTTTAATACTTCTTTGGGGGAAAAAAAAAACACTTGTAGTGAATGAACAAAAAACATTTTTATGCTATTATTTGTATCTACCATGCCGTGAATCCATAGGGGAAGAGGTTCCAGTAGCTTAGGGAGGCACCTTGCCATTGAATGTGACAAAGTGTTGATTGACTTTTGAATTCATGGGAAATAGGTTCCAGCACCTTGTATCACTGTTATTTGGGGTCTATTGGTTATCCTGTGTGCTGTGCTGTACACCTTTTATGCCATGAGCTCATGGGGAATAAACAGGTTCTTGCACCTAAAAACATGGGTCCACTGGTGCTCCTGTGTGCTATGTTATATGCTTATTATGCCATGAATTCATAGGGAATGGGTTCCAGGAGCTCAGGCTCCTTTCCGTTAGTTCTCACAAAGTGGGCTTCTCTG
>CAUYPK010143583.1:0-16716 GCA_963574355.1 Loris lydekkerianus
AAGAAAAAGTATCCAATGTACTCAGCCCTACTATGAAGCTAAATTATAGCTTTCACATGAAGGCTATAACCCAACTATAGCACAAGACTATGGGGAAAGGGCCAAGGAAGGGGAATGGAGGGGGGAGGTTTTGGTGGAGGGAGGGTAATGGGTGGGGCCACCTCTATGGTGCATCTTAGAATGGGTACAGGCAATTGCACTAATGTACACAGCTATGATTTAACAATAAAAAAAAACTATAAAACAAAAATGTCTTTCCTTCATTATTTTCTTTATCTTTGGATAAAGAAAAAATCATTGAGGGCCAGATCAGGTGAATAAGGAGGCTGAGTCCAATACAGTTATTTATTTGCTGGCTAAAAACTTCCTCACAAACAGTGCTATGTGAGCTGGGGCATTGTTATGATGGAAGAGCCGTGAGTTGTTGCCCAAGATTTTCAGTTAAGATTTTCTTAACTATTTCTCTATCAAAGTTTATTTGGTCTCACTTGACTATGAGAGGCATATAGTCAATCAACAATTTTGACACACAACTTGACACATTTTTTGGAATGTTTTGTCAGCTCTGTTTGCTACTAGTCACCTTAGTCTCTCTCAGTCAGGGATGCTTTCTGTCTTCTCAGAAAAATGTTTAATCCATTTGTGCACTGCCATCTCCTTCACGGCATTATCCCCATGAACTTGGCTACCTTGTCTCTGACTTCACTTCCACTACTATCAATATTTGTTTGTTACTCTAATTTAAGCTCCAACATTCTCACAGTGCCACACAAAAACACACAAGCATTATGATCACTACTGAGAAAGACACTGACACACATCAACACAAACACAACTGTGAAACACTAATAGACCAAGGTCATGAAACCTCACCAAGTTGTTTGTACAGTGTTGCCAACCTAAGCACACAGTGGCAACTTCGCAAACTTAATTTTCAGACCTTATAGGTATTTTTTAAAACTTCGCCCTGTCGGGTCCCAGGACTGGCCAGGTCTCCAGCCTCAACTTATCTACTGTCTGGACATGGACCATTGTGCTATCTTGCTCAGGAACAATTACCCTTAGGTTTCTGAGGGCTAGTCACCTTAGCAGAAGGAGAGACAGAGATAAATAGTCTTAGTAAGAAAGTAAATCTTAGCAGTCTTCTTAGGTCCCAGGCAGGGGCCATCCCAGCAGGAGAAGAAAGAATCAGAGTGAGCAAGTCTGTGAAAGCATAGCATGCACGCTCTCTGCTCTCTGACTTCTCCTGCAGCTTCTTATAGACATGAGCCCATGGCTATTACCACTACAGGTGTAGAGACTGCCAATCACTGATGGTCTCGTTTCACAAGCTCTCATGTTAAGGAGAGCCGAATCCCTTCCCCATGCCCTTATGACCAAGGTATCATTACCAAGCTCTTACAGTTGTTTCTTATAACTCTCGCTTTTCCTTTTCTTGAGCTATATAGTCTGCTACATCCCACAGGTGGTTTTAATGGACAACCATATTTGAAACCCAATGAACCAGATGATGTTTAAGAGCTCTTCCAAGTTTAAGATTGAAAGTACCAGATGCTTGATACAACAAAATGAAGAAAATGCAAACACCCCATTGTTTGGACTGAACAAGATGGGTGAATGTGGTGAGTTGTAAGTAGAGGTTACGGCTGCCTCATGATTTGGGGAAACTATTTGTGGGGTTTTGGGGGGGTTGTTTGTTTTTGTTTTTGAGAAAGAGCCTCATTATGTCACCCTTGGTAGAGTGCTAGGCATCACAGCAACATCAAACTCTTTGGGCTCAAGTGATTCTCTTGCCTCAGCCTCCCAAGTAGCTGGGACTATAGGCACCCACCACAACACCTGCCTATTTTTTGGTTGCAGTTGTCATTGTTGCTCAGCAGGCCCAGGCCAGTCTCAAACTCACCAGCCTTGGTGTATGTGGCAGGCGCCCTACCCACTGAGCAATGGGCGCCAGGGGGAAACTATTTGAAAGGCTGAGCTCATTGTGATGAAAAGTTGTATGAATCTGGAGAAAGAAAATAAAATTGTTGAACTTAGGGATAATAATTATACTGATATTTATCAGTAAATAATTATGGAGCACCAACTATGAGCCAATCTCTGCTGGATTTTGTAGTCAAAACACAGTCTGTTGGACATGGATGACTAGATGTGAGCATAACAGACACACTGTCAGTGGAGACACTAACCACTTTTCTCTGAACACAAGGAAATCCTGCATAGAGGAGGTGGTGTTTGAACTGAACTTTTAAGAATACATGGAAGAACATGTCCGCATGGAACTTGGTTTGAGGGCAACAGGCACAGTCAAGGCAGGAACAAGTAGGCAAATAAAGCTTTGCACTTCACACTCAGCAAAACTGAACTGCGATGCTCTACACACCCACTCCTGTTTCACATCTTTATACCTTTAATCAAGGCACTCTGCCTGCCTGTGATAACTTCCCTCTTTACACCCAGACAAGTCCTATCATTTTTTTTTATACTCATCCAAAACTAACCTCTTCTAGAAACCCCTCCCTGAGGCCCTTGGCCTGTCTCCCAGTACTTCTCTGTGTTTGCCTCTATGGACATCAACACATAACAGCCCCAACGAGGCTGTCCACTCCTCAAGGGAAGGGACACCCTGCATATTCAATTGTGGTCTTGTTCCCAGTGCCTTTAGGTCTTTGATAATATTTATTTAACTGAACCAAAAAAAAAAAAGCTGCCATTTTTAAAAGATAAATAAAATTGAATTATTCTTGAGCTGAATGATTTTTTGTCTAATGACTTTTTGTTTACTTACAATAAAATCTAAACTCCTTATGGTAGTCGATAAAATCCTAGGTGGTTTGGCCCCTAACTGTTTCTCTAACCTTAGATCATTTTCTCTTCTTTTTCATTTAAGTTTCAAGACTCTATGTACATTAAACATCTTGAAAGAATCAATATGATCCATAAGTAAAGCTTTACAGAATAAAACTTCATGCTTCTATTAAGGAAGACAAAGAATTCCGGGTAATCAACCACGGCACTCTACCCAGGGCAACAAAGTGAGACTCTGTCTCCAAAAAAAAACAGAAAGAAAGAAAAGGCTTGGTGCCTGTCGCTCAAGCAGCTAAGGCACCAGCCACACACCAGAGCTGGTGGATACGAATCCAGCCTAGGCCTGCCAAACAACAACAACTACAACCAAAAACATAGCCGGGCATTGTGGCAGGTGCCTGTAGTTGCAGATATTTGGGAAGCTCAGGCAAAAGAATCACTTAAGACCAGGAATTGGAGGTTGCTGTGAGCTGTGATGCCACCGCACTCTACCCAGGGCAACAGCTTGAGGCTCTGTCTCAAAAAAAAAAAAGCTCAGTTAATCCTAAAGAACACAGAAAGAAGGGGAAAAGGAACAAAGAATGGATGGCCAAATCGAAAATATAGAAAGATGACAGACTCAATTAAGGATAAATGAGCTAAAACACTCCAATTAAAGGAGGAGGTTGACTGCGTAAAAATAAAATTGAAAATAATCACAAGGGAAATAGCAAATGTCTGACTGGACCAGCTCATCAGGTTTGGAAAGTTAAGTAACAGAAGGTTAACTGGAAAGTCTGACTGAAACCAAATTATGGTGAATCATAGATGTTAAATCCCATACTTATTACAGGCACTTATGCCTTCTACGTGAAAATAAATAGTCCAGCCTATGAAATGGGTTGACCTTCTGGAAGAGTAGGTATAAACCTGATTTACTTTCCAAAATTGTTTATTTTATAAGAAAAGAAGATCTTTCTTTCTCCTATCTCCTGGTTTTTACCTGCCTCACAAGGAATAGGCTAGCCGTGGCCATGCATTTCAGCTGCCTGGGCCCCTGGTGCATAAATGAGGTAACAAAGAAAACATTAACCTTTAAGCTATGTACTATTTCACTTTTAAAAGTGAAAATACACTAGGAAAACTGAAGAAAGTAGTATAATCTTCCCTTGTCATTAAATCAATAAAGAAATTAAAGACAACATTACTCAAAACTGTGGTTCTTGGACGGTAGCTCCTTCTTTATTATTGTCATTATCATTATTGTTATTTCATTTTTCAATGGCCACTGAGTATGAAGGTTCCTAGAGTTAAAGGCATAGCAACATAGAGAAAAGATATTGCTCTTGCCTGAGTTTCAGGAAGCCGATATCAATCTTTTATTTCATAAACTTCAGGCTGGTTATTGCTTTAAAAGCAGGCTTTGGTGCATTAAATGTGGCACTGACAGGAATACAAATAAGAGAATTCCCAATGATACTAAGCAGTGAGGCTGGGGAGGGACGACTTCCCTCCCAAGGCCTGGAGAGTGGAATGCAGGAAAGGTCACAGAGCAGCCAATGCAGAGATAAATCTGAGCTCCACTGACTCAGGGAATGACTCAGAGGGACAGTTTGTGCTGTTGTTTGTTTCCAACCAGAGGAAGAAAGGACACAGGATTTGATGAGCCTCAGAACAAGGTCTGGCCATATAAGGTTGAAAGAGTCCAGACCTCCAAGTCAGAACGCTTCAGAGTTTAACTTTAATTCAGCCCCTCTAAATAGCCCCATCCCCTCTGAGTGTCTATTAGATCTGTGAGTGACAACATTTTACAGCAGTTAATCTCTAAAAGACTTCTGTGGCTTGAAATTTTAAAGACCAAATACATGCCTGTTTGAAACAATCAGAAAGATTTAGAAAATATTTTCTAGAATACCAGTTGTCCTGATGCTAATCACAGCCTTAAGAAGAAAAAAGGGTACATTCGCATGAACTAAGGCTTCCCTAAGCTGAAGGACGTACAACTAGCCAACCAAATAATAGATCTCGTCCTGTGCTACAGGGTTTCTGGCTTCTAATCATGTGTGCCTTATCCTATCCCACGCCACCTTTTAACAAAAGAATCTAAGACTTATTTGTAGGAAACATTCAAGCAAAATGAAGAAATGGTGCTTTTGAGTGGGCCACTCCTGTGGCTCAAAGGAGTAGGGCGCCAGCCCCTCATGCGGGAGGTGGCAGGTTCAAACCCAGCTCCGGCCAAAAACTGTAAAAAAAGAAATGGTGCTTTTGAGTTTCTCAGGGAGCATTTGGATCTGGGACCAAAATGTAAAAGCAGAACGGGTTTTTCCATAAGGTCAGGATTAAGAATGACATTTGCCCACTCCAAGGTATATATACCCAAAAGAATTGAAAATAGGTACTCAAACAAATCACCATCCAAGAATGTCATTAGTGTCAGGGGATAAGAACAAATTGTTATGCTGCTTGACATTTGGATCTTTTCTCCATGGACTACAGAATAAAGGGCAAAATCCTTCACTGCCAGAGTCCCCAGAAAGCTGGTCTTCTCTTTCCTTTCCTGTGGACAGCTCTTCCCTGTTGCTGCCGCCGTGTCCTGGTTCACACTACTTCCTCAGTCCAAAACCGTTCTCTTTCTCCACCTCCACATGCTGCCACAATCCCAGGAAACATCCATTCATCCGGCTAGAAATGGTCCTTTCTTTCTCCTCTGAACACCTTTGTCATTCTCCTCTGTATACTTTACTTCCCTCTTAAATTACTAAACTATTATTGCTGAACTTGCCTTATCTCCCCTTTTAAATGGTATGTTCTTTTAAGGCGAGAGAAATACAGATTTGCACAGGACACAGTTACAGGAGTTTGAAGCAATCTTATCTGAATCTCTAGGGTGCTAGGAGCCGCTAGTTGGCCTCAAATTGGATATTAAATGGCTCAATACACAGGAAGTGCACAGTATCATTTGTTGAATGTTATTTGTGTATTTATTCCTTTGATTTCAAGGCCACTTCTACACTAAAGCTCTTCTTCACTCTTCACTCACTGTTGGTGTGGTTTTATCTGGTACCAAAACCCATCAGTCAAAAAGCTGATGACTCCAATGAGAATTTTTAGAAGATCTTCTAACAAAGGGGTGAGGAGATCACCAAAGATAAGACTTGGGATCCCACTGCTCAATTCTGATACCAGATACCAGATATCACTAGCTACAGAGATAGAATTTTCTTCATGATA
This sequence comes from Loris lydekkerianus, assembly GCA_963574355.1. NCBI lineage: Eukaryota > Metazoa > Chordata > Mammalia > Primates > Lorisidae > Loris > Loris lydekkerianus. The sequence goes on from CAUYPK010143583.1 coordinate 6,019, forward strand.
GACATAATTTTCTTTGTGATGTATTTTTTAAGCTCGCAGATGAAAGCATGCTGAATGGAAAAGATATATTTTCATTTTGTTGTTTTAAACCCTATTCAACTGCCTTCACATGCCTAATCATGGCACATATTTAAAGCCATGAAATAGTTACAATGCAGTGCCTTACAGAGATGATGTGTGGTGCACATATAGTCATTTTATGGTTCAGTCAATCCTAGATACAAAGACCCAAATTGATGCTCTCAAATTATCATGTCCATGTAAACAGAATTTCTTTAAAAAACAGTTCTTCATCTCCAGAATTTAATTTCCATTCTAAAAGATAATGTTCTCTAGATATGTCTCAGATGACATAAATAAATCTAGACTGTTACGCTTTCCTACAGCCATCAAAGTGCATTCTGCCCTGTAGCTGAGTCATCTCTGAACAGGTGAGACTGTTCCTGCTGCTCCTAACGTTTTAGAGCTACCCTATAAAAGGCTACGTCTAAGTACATATTTGCTAAACGAAATAAAAATTCTCAGTTGAATTTCACAGAGCTCTGAACAACTCCCCACTACTGTTTTGATGTCTCCTAGGAAGTGCTGGCACATCACTAAGTCTGTAATCCTGGGGAAACCACACACACTTATAGCAGGCCTGACTCAAAGGAAGACATGCCAAGAGTCCTTCTTTGTTGGAGATGGGAACCGTTTTACTCACATCAATGTTTTATTCATTTGTTTCTTGAAATCATGGTGCCTCTACAGCTTCCTTTTCTCCAGCAATACCACCGTGGGTTTTTAGTTTATTTGTTTTGTTGTCCTTTCTCACTTTGTACAACTGTCACGAGAATCACTTAGTGGGTGCTCAATAAATATTTGTTGAATAAATAAAAAATGATCTATGAAACTTTATTATCACATGGCAGGAATTATGCTAGGTACTAGAGAGGAATTGCAGACAAGCAAATACAGTGTCTTACACTGCGAAGTGACATGAATACCATCAGGAAAATCATCACAAAATAATTCCTGATGTGCAGACATGTTAAATGCTGAGACAGTGGCATGTGTTGTTCTGAAAGGGTTTAGGAGCAGGGACTCTGAGCCAGTCAGGGAGAGACACCCTGAGAGAGCAAAGCTGGGGCTGAGATCTGAATTGTGAGAGGGAGGGCACAAGTGGAGACAGGTGAGCATCCCAGGCAGAGTGAATGGCACATGCGAAGACCTGTGGAAGGAACCCGGAAGTTACCAGGGGCTGAAAGTCATCTGAAGGGCTGGAGTAAAGAGCGCTGGGAAGGGCACAGTGATCAAGAAGCCTAGAGAACAAGGGTGGCGTCAGGCCATGAAGGTCCCAGGTCCACATTCCAGGGCCTTTATTCTAAGAGCCACAGAAGTATTGGAAGGATTAAGCAGAGGGTTGACATAACTAGATTTGAGTTTCACACCCAGAGTGAAAGTTATTTATACAGAAGGAGAAATGAAGAAGTAGAACTGCCTGATGGAAGGGAAGGAATTATTAACCAGAAGGTTAATAATCACAATTTGTTTTCATTGCTTTTACTGTGACTCCGTCTTGTTGCTAAATTGGCACATCTGTGTTTCCGGAGAAATAGTGTGTTGGCAGCTTTTTGACCTTCAGAGACACTACCTTTGTGACAAAAACAACAGGGAAAGGTCATCAGTCTGTGGCCTGGCCCTCAGAAGCATGCTACCTCCTCTGGTGGTCATTAACTCATCAGCTGCAGCTGCAGACTGGGTCTCAGAGGCCACCATGGCCTCTGGGAAGTGCAGTGTCCCTGGGCAGTCCATGACCAGACTGCATGCCTACCTGGAATGACCATTAGTGAACCATAGCCTCTGTCACATGCCATCTCACTCCCAGTTATGACTTAGGGTCCTAGGTTGATCACATTATTTCTGCATATGACTCAATAGCCCTGTTTAGTTTCCCTCAATGGTGTTTTGATGACAACTGATTCCTCACTAAATCCCTGAGCTTCTAGTATAAGCTATAGGACTGTCCCATATCTGAGGAAGCTTTTTAAGGGAGATGGTACTAGCTTGTGCACTTACTCATCCTTGTGAGCATCACAGGACTGATGTTGGAAAAATTGCTCACTTATGAAAGCTCCCTAAGCACTAAAGACTTACCCATTTTAAGTAACAATGTGAGCCTTTATTCTTAAATCTGTCTTCCCAATTAAACTAAATAGTCTGTCTTTGGGGGAGGAATCACACTGGTTGTCAAATCTACCATGTTTGAGTGCAGACACAGCCCCATGGGGCCCCCTTTTGCTCTCCCTTGTTTAAAACTGCAATAATCTTCATGGTCCATATTTCTGACAGTGTCTCTCCTGTTGAGCTCTTCCTGATTGCTGCCCTCAAGAGACCATGGTGTCATTCTTTAAATCTTCCAAAGCTCTTGTATCAAATTTTTCCTTTTATACAAATGCCATATATATACTTCCTAGATTCTAAATTGCTTGCAAGCAAGGGCTTCCAAGTGAGCATCCACTAGTTGATGCTGTCATCTTAAGGGGATGTTCCTTGCATTGAGTTCAACTGTCACTGACTTCAGGAGGTCCCTGAGAACCCCAGCTTAATTCTCAGCCCTCCTATGGTTGTCTCAACAATGTAGGAAAACTTATGTCTCATGGTCAAACTGCTATTTCCATAAGCTGGGCTGGCTCTTCTTGCTGCCAAGACAATAGTAACAGGAATCCAAACTTAACAAAGAAGAGAGGTTTTGTAGCTGAGAGAATTGCAACCCCAAGTGTACGGTGTTATGAAAATTGCTGAAGGGGAGAATGAATGCATGTCAGGTACTATGCATAGAGAGCTTACAAATTTATTTATAAATTATTATTTATAAACTATGTAAAAAGTTGCTTGCTATCCTCAACAGAAACTTATACTGTTAAGCAATCAGGGCTACTTTTGTTTTTGTATCCACAGTACCCAGAACTATGCCTGGTAACCTCCTATGGTTAACAGTAGAAGCCCCACAAATATTTGTGGAAACTTATTTCTGGTATGCCTTGCCACCATGACCAAAGTAAACTACATCACTAGCAATATGTTACCACTTCCCAGATACACTTGTTTAAAAAGATAACTACAGATGGGCCAGGTACAGTGGCTCACACCTTTAACCTTAGCATCTTGGGAGGCCAAGGCAAAAGGATCTCTTGAATTCAGGAGTTGAAGACCAGCCTGAGAAAGAGTGAGACCCCATACCTTTCACTAAAAATAGAAAAATTAGCCAGGTGTTGTAGCAGATTTTTTAGTCCCAGCTACTCAGGGGACTAACACAGGAGGATTTCTTGAACCCAGGAATTTGAGATTTCTATGAGCTAGGCTAATGCCACAGCCCTCTAGCCTGAGCAACAGAGTAAGACTCTGTCTCAAAAAAAAAACAAAAGAAAATGAAAGGAAAGGAAAGAAAACTGCAGATGATAAAGCTTAACCTAGACCTTTTATAAATTTGGCTGCTTGGGCTTCTTTAAATGACACATATAAGATGACCCATTCACCTCTCAGAAGGCACCATGCTCTCCCAGCTCATTCTGAGTTCTCTAAAGGTAAAGGCAAGGTTCTACCAGTATTCCTCAGGCATCTGGCACAGAAGTGATCACACAGAAAAAAAAAAAGAAAAAAAAATACAGACTTTGTATCACAGCACAATGTCAATAGCTGATGGAGAGAGCAGCAACCTATTGCTCCCACCAAGCCCAGCACCAGAAATTGACTCCATCAAAGCCAGGCTATCCAAAGCCAGAACATTCTCCCCCACCCAGGAAGAAGGTCTGTCCAGGTCTTCCAAAAGAACAAAGCAGAGCAGAAAAAAACAGTGGCAGGGGACAAAGGCAAGATGGCCAACTGGAGCCAGCTTTCCACAGAGGCTCCCATCCAGAAAGAAAGTTAAAGGACAGAAGTTTAGCAAGTAAACGGATGGTTTGGAGCTGAGCCAAGAGGGAAGGTTGAAGAATGCACATCAACCCTGCTGAGATGAGCTGCAACTCCAAGGACACAAGCAACAGGCACAAAAACCATCACCAAGTGGATGGGAGTCCCCTGCCCTATGAGACTGGCTTGCAGTATACTTTCTACAAACAAGTGAGCAGAGTTCTGATATCCTCCTATTTTATCCCATAATACAGATCCTCTAAAAACCAGAACTCCTTCCCCAGAGAGAACACACTAACACTAGTGGCACTTTTCCACCAGGCATAAAACTGTATAAATTTTCTACCTGCACTTCTGAACTCCCAGCACTCCCCTCCACTCTCACCCCAAAGTCTGGAAGCCTGTCTGCCATGGAGTTCAGATTCTTGGGTATTTTCTCAAGAGGCGTGGACAAGGCAAGGGCTTTGCAGGTCTGTGCTGATTCTGTGACACAGGGGTAAAGAGAGGACTGTGGACCAAGAGGGAGAGGTAGTGCCCCATGACACAGAGCAACAGCAGCAGCTACAGGAACAATAGGGCTCACACCCCTGGGAATATTTTGGAGAGACACTCCCCACCTCTCTTGGCAACTGGTGGCAGCCACTGGTGGAACAGATTTGAGAAAAAAAACACAGACCCCGTGAGTAAAGGGTATGCCTGAGCTGGTACCTACCCAGGTGAGGTGTGGTGGGATGGAGACTAGAATACACATGGGTAGAGACAGCATACTCCCAGGGTGGGGCTGAGTCAGAAGTGCTGCTTTAGTGAGCCAAAGAAGCACCTGGCCCCCAGGGGAACATAACTGAGACAAAAGCAGGTGGGGCAATAACACCAAACCAGGGAGAAGCAGGAACTGAGAGGTGAATGTGAGCTCTAACTGCACCTGCCCCAACACAGAGTGCAGTCAAGACAGAGATGCCAGCTCCGTTGAGAATTGGTGCAATGGCAGCAGCACAGGGAGGGGCTGACCCACAGTTTCTGTGAAGTCAAACAGAGCCTAGCCTGCAGGGGAATATATCTGGGACAGAATCACTAATTCTGCCAGAATATAAGTGGCAGCAACATCAATCTGGAGTGGGGCTGGAACTGAGTGAACCACCCCAGGTTCCATTAAGCACCCAAGGTTCTCAGGCCTGAGGTCCCCCTGCCAACTGGTGGCAGGGTACAGTGGTCTGGCTGAAGAGATACAGATTTCCCTATGGCTCAGGCAGGTGCAAAACCCTGGAGCATCTGCAGGGAGCATTGGAGGGAACTGGGTCACAGCCCTGTGGGGTTAGCAGTGACTGGGTGTGACAGAGATGTAAGGTGGGGAAGGAGGCATCAACCTTCCCAGACTAATTCATTTGCTTGCTGGGTTCCTCTGACTCCACGGAACACCAGAGCGAGTCATATTCAAGTTGCCAGCAGACTCCTGCTTTCTAATTGCTGGAGACCTTTTGAACTCTCCCACTTGAGACTGGGTTTTGACAAGGACAATTGATTTGGAACTCTTGACCTGGCCAATCACCCGAGGAATATCCAAAGTGATACCCTGCATGTGTGGTTGTGGGAAGGTTTGATTTTCCTTTTCCAGTTGTTGCCTGTGGGGGATGAGGTAACTTAGTTGCTGGTATTTCTCCACAGCTGAGACTTCAATCCAGAGTTACTGATTCACTAGGATTGGACAGAGACCAGCTATAAAGAAGACAGAGCCACTTAATCCCACCACACCAACTAAGTCCCCAGTGTCTCAGGCCGTAGCACTGTATGGGTCCTTTGCAAACCTGTAGGGGAAAATGTACAGACAACAGTCCAAGCTCTTAGGAAAAGGGCTTGTTAATCCCTACTCCAAGAGCCCCAAACCCAACTTCAACTTACCTGCTCATCTAGCCAGCAGTGGAAAATAATCATGGGGCAGAATCAGCATTATTCATGTTGTCATTTTTCTGGCACCAAAAGATCCCATTCATAAACAAATGGATGAGATGTCAGGAATCGAATTCAGAATTTGGATTGCAAATAAAAGTAACAGAATGGAGGAAAAGTTGGAATTAGAAATTCAAGGAGCATTTCAAAAGTTGTCTCAATAATTCAATGAATTCAAAGACAATATCACCAAAGATTTTAACACATTGAGACAAGAATCTGCCCTTAAAGATCTGATGAATGCAGTAGAATCCCTCAGTAACAGAATGGAGCAGGCAGAAGAAAGGATTTCTGACATTGAAGATGAACCTTTTGAAGACTCCCAAAAGCTCAAAGAGGAAGGGAAGTAGAGAACAAAAATGAATCATTCTCTCAGAGAGCTCTGGGATAATTTGAAGAAAACTAATATTCACCTTATAGGAATCCCTGAAAGTGACAAGGTGGCTTCAAAAGGCGCAGATGCTCTACTCCATGAAGTAATCAAAAAGAACTTCCCAGACATGCCAAAGGATTCTGAAATTCAGATAGCCGTTTCAGAACCCCAGCATGACTCAATCCAAATAAGACATCTCTGAGACACTTTATAATTCACTTCACCAAAGTTAATATGAAGGAGAAAATTCTTCAAGCAGCCAGACATAAGAAAACTATAACCTACAAAGGAAAGAATATTTGAATGACTGCAGATCTCTCTGCTGAAACCTTTCAAGCTAGAATAGGGTGGTCATCAAATTTTAATCTCCTAAAACAAAATAATTTTCAACCCAGGATCCTGTATCCAGCTAAACTGACTTTCATTTATGATGGAAAAATTAAATACTTTAATGATATACACATGCAGGAAAAAAATTGCCATAATTAAACCTGCTCTCCAGGATATTCTCAGACCTATCCTCCATAATGACCAGCGCAATCCTCCACCACAAAAGTAAACTCACTTAGAAACTTTTGATCAAATTCCAACTTCCACAGTGGCAAAAGGATTAAAAAAAGTCCACTGAACTTTCAAAAAACTCGATACGCAAAATTCTACCAGACTTACCAATATTCTCAATTAATGTGAATGGTTTAAATTGTCCTCTAAAGAGGCACAGGTTGGCTGACTAAATATAAAAACTCAGGCCAGACATCTGCTGCATACAAGAATCTCATCTTAACTTAAAAGATAAATAAAAACTCAGGGTGAAGGGTTGGTCATCTATATTTCAGGCAAATGGAAATTAGAAAAAAGCAGGTGTTGCAATTTTCTTCACAGATACAATAGGCTTTAAACGAACAAAAATAAGGAAAGATAAGAATGGTCACTTCATATTTGTTAAGGATAACACTCAACATGATGATATTTCAATTATTAACATTTATGCACACAACCAGAAGGCACCTCAATTTATAAGAGAGACACTAATAGACATGAGTAACTTGAATTCCTCCAACACCATAATAGAGATATTAACACTCCTCTGGCAGTGTTTGATAGATCCTCTAATAAGAAATACAACAAAGAAATTTTAGATTTAAACGTAACCATGCAACAATTGGACGTAACAGACATCTACAACAAAATTGAATACACATTCTTCTCATCACCCCATGGGACATCCTCCAAAATTGATCACATCTTAGGTCACAAGTCTAAACTCAGCAAACTTAAAAGAATAGAAATAATTCCTTGCATCTTCACAGACCACCATGGAATAAAAATTGAACTCAGTAACAGCAGGAATCTTCATACTCATACAAAAACATGGAAACTAAATAACCTTATGCTGAACAATAGCTGGGTCATAGACAAGATTAAGAAAGAAATTACCAAATTTTTGGAACAAAATAATAATGAAGACATGAATTACCATAACCTCTGGGATACTGCAGAGGCAGTCCTAAGAGGGAAATTTATAGCACTGCAAACTTTCCTCAAGAGAACAGAAAGAGAGGAAGTTAACAATTTAATGGGACATCTCAAGCAACTGGAAAAGGAAGAACATTCCAATCCCAAACCCAGGAGAAGAAAAGAAATAACCAAAATTAGAGCAGAATTAAATGACATTTAAAAAAAGGATTATACAACAGATCAATAAATCAAAAAGTTGGTTTTTTTAAAAGGTCAATAAAATGGATAAATCTTTGGCTAACCTAACCAGGAAAAAAATAGTAAAATCTCTAATTTCATCAATAACTGGCATAGAAAAAAGAAAAAGAAAGAAAGAAAGAAAGAAAGAAAGAAAGAAAGAAAGAAAGAAAGAAAGAAAGCGCAAAGACAACATAACAATAGACACTTCAGAAATTCAAAAAATTCTTAATGAATATTACAACAAACTCTATTCTCAGAAATATGAAAATTTGAAGAAAATAGGCCAATACCTGGAAGCACACCACCTTCCTAGACTTAGCCAGAATGAAGTGGAAATGTTGAACAGGCCCATATCAAGTTCTGAAATAGCATCAACTATACAAAATCTCCCTAAAAAGTTAAGCCCGGGCCTAGATGGCTTCACAGCAGAATGCAACCAACCTTTAAAGAAGAACTAGTACCTATATTATTTAACCTTTTCCAAAATATATAAAAAGAAAGAATACTACCCAATACATTCTATGAAGCAAACATCAACTTGATCCCCAAACCAGGAAAAGACCCAACAAGAAAAAAAAATTACAGAAGAACAATATCACTAATAAATATTGATGCAAAAATATTCAACAAGGAAAAGATGGTGGCCGAGTAACAGCTTCCCTGCAACTGGGCACAGTGAGTCTGGGGAGACAAGACTCCAGGCATCTCTGGCTGGTGGAATCTGCCTATGATCATCCTTCTGAGGATACAGGGAGCCAGCAAGGGACTTCTGGACCCCAGGCGGAGGACAAAAACAGTGAAATACTGCCAAGTGGTTGCATTTGTTCCATCGCACTAATCACGCAAGCAACTGTAAGTACAAGCAGCAGTGAGACTGCAAACTGAAAAGGCCTTACCTGTGAACTGTTTTGGTGTTCTTGGACTTGGCACTCAGTTGAACTGCCTTGGGGAGAGCTTGAGCAGGAGTGTGGAGAACTTTGAGCATGGTCTGGGGCCTTAGACAGAGCCACTGAGCTGGGTGCAGGAAGCCATTGTGAAAGAACTGCCCTGGCAAACTCCACCCTCAGGGTCCAAGAGCAAGGATCGGGCAGGACAAAGAAACCTAGTGACTGAGCAGCCTAAAGGCAGGAACTGAGCTGCCTTACAGCCTTAATCCTTAAGGTAAGAGTGAGGCGGTTTGGGCACACTGGAGCCTTGGGATGTTGCCCTGGGTAGAGTGCTGTGCTGTCACAGCTCATAGCAACCTCAAACTCCTGGGCTTGGTGCCGCCCAGACCTCCATAAGAGCTGTGCAGCAACACCTGACCAGTGACCCGCACCAACTGGGCCTCCACATTCCCTGACCAGGAACTGTGGGAGCCACACAAACCTGCGTCCTCCCTCCTGTGTCCTCCCAGCCTCCACACTAGCCCGTTCATCTGGCCAGGGACTCTGGTAGCTACATGCCCTCTGTAGCCCTTCCTGCCTCTCACAGAGCCCTTCTCCTGGGCAGAGACTGTTGGAGCCTTGGGCTCTCTGTGCCCAACTCACTGGGCACCAGCAACTCCCAGAACCGTGCACACCATGCCCAGCCCTGTTGCTAGACCCAGGTGTATCACACACCAGAGCTGCTTCCACAACCAGAACTCCCTAGCTACAGCAGCTCCAGGGAACTAGACAGGGTCACTCCCTACAAAGATCCAGCAACAATAGAGTGATAACGCTGGGGTCTAATCATAAAGAGACACCTCCCCAACTCTGAGGACGGACAGAGGCAACGGTGAAAAACAACCATGAGGCGAAATCAACAAAAAACTCTGGCACTATGAATAATCAGAGTAGATCAACTCCCCCAAGGATCAATGGGGCAGAAATAGCACAAGACCCCATTCACAAATAGCTGAGATGTCAGAAATTGAATTCAGAATCTGAATAGCAAATAAGGTCAAATTAGAATTCCAAAAGTTATCTCAAGAATTCAACAGATTCAAAGAGCAAATAACCAAAGATTTTGACACATTGAGACAAGAAGTTGCATCCCTCAAAGATCTCAGAAACACAGTAGAATCCCTAAGTAACAGAATGGACCAAGTAGAAGAAAGGATTTCTGACATTGAAGACAAAGTTTTCGAACGCTCCCAAACCCTCAAAGAAGAAGAAAAATAGAGAGCAAAAACAGACCACTCTCTCAGAGAGCTCTGGGATAATTTGAAGAAAATCAATATTTGTCTTATAGGGATCCCCAACAGTGACAAAGTGGCTTCACAAGGCACAGAGTCTATTCTCCATGAGATTATGAAGGAGAACTTTCCAGACATGCCAAGAGATTCCGAAATTCAGATAGCAGGCAGTTTCAGAACTCCAGCACAACTCAACCCGAATAAGACATCCCCCAGACACATCATAATCAATTTCACTAAAGTTAATATGAAGGAGAGAATTCTGAAAGCTGCCAGATGAAAGAAAACCATTACCTACAAGGGGAAGAATATTAGAATAACTGCAGATCTCTCTGCTGAAATCTTTCAAGCTAGAAGAGGATGGTCTTCGACTTTTAATCTCCTAAAACAAAATAATTTTCAACACAGGATCCTATACCCAGCTAAACTGAGCTTCATTTATAACGGAGAATTTAAATACTTCAACGACATTCATACGTTGCAGAAATTTGCCACAACTAAACCAGCTCTCCAGGACATTCCTAGACCTATTCTCCATAAAGATCAGCATAATTCTCCACCACAAAAGTAAATCCACCCAGAAAATGTTTGATCAAATTCCAACTTCCACAGTTGCAAAAGGATTAAAAATGTC
>CAUYPK010143584.1:0-37168 GCA_963574355.1 Loris lydekkerianus
CGGCCTGAAACTGCCTCTACCTAGATACAGCCAATGTGGTACCATACCACTGGCCCGACCCTGTCACTCACCTCTTCCCCCGCCTTCTTTCCCTGCCCCTTCTCCACAATAAAAAAAAAATAAATAAATAAAAAAAATAAATAAAAAAAACAAAAAAAAAAAAAAAAACAAAGTTGTGCTAGAGTTGAAAAATCTGTGATAGGCTGTTATATACAGTCGTGCTGTACTGACTGAGGGAAGATTACCAACTGGTAGTTTAATAGAAATAAGTTTTTCAAGAATGGGAAAGTAACTCTAAAAGACTCTTAGTTATAACTTACCACAAAATCTCCAGGCATTTGGAAATATTGTACTCTCCCCTGGGGAGATGAAGTGGGAATTAACTTTTCCCTAGGTCCAATGTGACTTGGTTAGAAATACAGTTGTACCTGTTTGTCTTGTCCATTGTGATGTGATAGCCCCATAGGAAGGGTCTGTTTTGTGTGGGAGTTTATTTCAGGCTGTCTCCTTGCCTGTACTGTTTCTTTTAACAGTTTTTTAAATTTTCTTTTTCCAGCAATGATGTTGTCCACTGGGCATATACTGACCAATGTGGCAGGTCTGAGAACATAGCTGAAGCTGAAAATAGGAAAACTGGGGGCAAGGAAGAGCCTTGAATCTTGAGGTGGGACGTTGACTCTAAGATGTCCTTGAGCAGTGGAGCCTCCGGAGGGAAAGGAGTGGATGCAAACCCGGTTGAGACATATGACAGTGGGGATGAATGGGACATTGGAGTAGGAAATCTCATCATTGACCTGGACGCCGATCTGGAAAAGGACCAGCAGAAACTGGAAATGTCAGGCTCAAAGGAGGTGGGGATACCGGCTCCCAATGCTGTGGCCACACTACCAGACAACATCAAGTTTGTGACCCCAGTGCCAGGTCCTCAAGGGAAGGAAGGCAAATCAAAATCCAAAAGGAATAAGAGTGGCAAAGACACTAGCAAACCCACTCCAGGGACTTCCCTGTTCACTCCAAGTGAGGGGGCAGCTAGCAAGAAAGAGGTGCAGGGGCGTGCAGATGGTGCCAATGCAGGAGGCCTGGTTGCTGCTATTGCTCCCAAGGGTTCAGAGAAGGCGGCTAAGGCATCCCGCAGTGTAGCCGGCTCAAAAAAGGAGAAGGAGAACAGCTCATCAAAGAGCAAGAAGGAGAGAAGCGAAGGAGTGGGGACTTGTTCAGAAAAGGATCCTGGGGTCCTCCAGCAAGTTCCCTTAGGAGGACGGGGTGGTCAGTATGATGGAAGTACAGGGGTGGATACAGGAGCTGTGGAGCCGCTTGGGAGTATAGCTATTGAACCTGGGGCAGCGCTCAATCCTTTGGGAGCTAAACCGGAGCCAGAGGAAGGGGAGAATGAGTGTCGCCCACTAAAGAAAGTCAAGTCTGAAAAGGTAAGAGGTGGCCAGATCTGGCTGCCCACTGCCAGTCAGAACTTCCCTGGACTAACTGCCAAATGCTATGTGTACTCTGTGGGAAGCTCATTAGTTTGTGGTTAATGACCAATTACAAGGTCAGAGCAGCTGGTAATGATAATGTGGTTTTGTTCCAAATTAGAGGATTCCCTACAGATTAATTTTCAACAGGCATGGACATTTTGGAGTAGGATATCTGTTGTTGGGGGCAGCTACCTGGTAGAATAAATTTTCTGTAGTCTGAATTGAGACCTTCTCTTCTTGTCCCACCACAGACACATGTTGCTGAAAGCTGTTATCAAACCTGTATTTGGTTCTCAGCTTGGTCATGTCATCATCAGAGTCGTAATAGATGATAAACTTAATAATCTTACCACAAAGCTTATGGTTATATGTATAAGTTGAATAGAGTTCTTGATGAGGTAAATGGTACTGTAGGGTCTCTAAAAAGACCAAAGGGGCTCGGTGCCTGTGGCTCAAGTGGCTAAGGTGCCAGCCACATACACCTGAGCTGGTGGGTTTGAATCTAGCCCAGGCCCGCCAAATAACAATGACAGCTACAACCAAAAAATAGCTGGGTGTTGTGGCGGGTGCCTGTAGTCCCAGCTACTGGGAGGCGGAGGCAGGAGAATCGCTTTAGCCCAGGAGTTGGAGGTTGCTGTGAGCTATGATGCCACGGCACTCCTGTCACCCATGGTGACAGCTTAAGGCTCTGTCTCAAAAAAAAACACTAAAGGGTTATGTTTCGTGGCTTATCTACCAAGTGTTCTGTTGATAGCTACCAAAGAGCAAAGGGGCACAGTTTTAGTGCAGAAGGTACTGACTGTACCATAAAGGACTTAATCAGACCTTATGAGTTAGTGTTGTAGCTATGAAAGTTTGGCTTAAAGTGAAATTCTTTGGCCACTAAAGATGTAACTCTTTGCCAGTGTCTTCCACAGCTTTTAGGACGTAAAGTCTCTGGGTGGTTTAATAGCTGCCAAACCATGTAATGATACCTTGCCTTCTGCTTAACTTGGAAGGATAGGTGCCTGCAGCCCCAGGAGGAGTTAAAACTGAGTCCTTTCTCTGGGAAGATGATTTTAGTTTATGTCTCAGGAAATGGAGCTTGCAGTGCTAGAGTAGAATAGATGTGAGTCTGGAGTCAGCTCAGGCTGCTTTAAATTTCAGTAGTTTATAATTTCTTACAAAGTGGCTTGCCTAGTGATGAGCTGTTCATTGGCTCTTGATTTTCTGCTCTGTGCTTTGCTCATCCTGTGCTTTCAGATGATCCCAGCAGATGCGATATAAATTGATTTCTCTGTAATTACATCAGCTACAGCAGGGAATACCTATTTCCATATGTAAATGTTAATAAATAAAGGCTGGATGTGTATGTTTCTTAATTCCTGAATTGGTGCAAGTGATAGCTTATGCTTCCTTTACTGTACCAAACATTTTGGTCTTTGTCTTTGACATGTCTGTAGCTCTTAGCAACATCTGGGCATCTCTGGTAATAGGGCTGTGAGTTTCTTCTACTAATAACATGATGGCTCATTCCCTTTTACCAGCAGCAGCTGCCAGAGAGGCTGCCTGTGTTTAGGTGGCAGATGCTATAGTCCACTTCAGCAGAGTCAAGTTCTAGCTGGTTACTGGCATGGCTCATCCTGTACTGCCTGTCATTTACCATTCTCTCTGGGATACAGATGGATAATACTGTTTTAAAGAGACCTAGGAATACCAGGAGTTTTACTGTGCCCTACGTCTTGTTTCAGGAGTCTCTTGCCATATTTCCATGTTCATAATAACCATTGTTCTTTCTGTGCTGAAAAGTACTTCCAAGGGTGGCCTTTATTTTCCTGGGGCTTTTTTGTTGCCTTTTTTTTTGAGTCAGAGCCTCAAGCTGTTGCCCTGGGAAGAGTGCTGTGCCATCACAGCTCGCAGCAACCTCCAACTCCCGGGCTCAAGTGATTCTCCTGCCTCTGCCTCTCAAGTAGTTGGGACTACAGGCATCTGCTACAACACCGGGCTTTTTTTGGTTGAAACCGGTGTTGTTGTTTGGCGGGCCCGAGCTGGATTCGAACCCTCCAGCTCAGGCATGTGGCTGGTGGTGCCTTAGCTGCTTGAGCCACAGGTGCTGAGCCATTGTTGCTTTTTTTTGAGACAGAGTTTCTCCTCCTTGGTAGAGTGCTGTGGCATCATAGCTCACAGCAACCTCAAACTCTTGGGCTTAAGTGATTCTCTTGTCTCAGCCTCTCAAGTAGCTGGGACTACAGGTGCCCACTACAGCACCCAGCTATTTTTAGAGACAAGGCCTCGTTCTGATTTAGCTGGTCTTGAACCTGTGAGCTTAGGCAGTCTACCTGCCTCAGCCTCCCAAAGTGCTAGGATTATAGGCATGAACCACCATGCCAGGCCCTTTTTCTTTTTGTTGTTCTTTTTGTTTTGTTTTGTTTTTTAAGAGAACTTGGCTCATGTAGCAGTCTTCTAAGCCCAGTCTGTGGGTGAAAGGATTAATATTGCTTAGCTTCATATTGAATTTTTTTTTTTTGAGACAGAGCCTCAAGCTATCACCCTGGGTAGAGTGCTGTGGCATCATAGCTCACAGCAACCTCCAACTTCTGGGCCTACGCGATTGTCTTGCCTCAGCTTACGAAGTAGCTGGAACTACAGGCGCCTGTTACAATGTCCAGCTATTTTTTTGTTGTAGTTGTCATTGTTGTTTGGCAGGCCCAGGCTGGAGCTTCATACATGTCCATGATTGTCTTCAGGGAAGTAGCAAATGGAACCCATTTTCTCTTATGGATTCAGGGACTGGTTGGGTGACTACCTTTCAGATTATAATTGGGCTAAAAGATGTAATATATTTGGCTAACAATAACCCTTGGGACTAAGCATGGTGGTTCATCCCTGTAATCCCAAAATTTTGGGAGGACGAATTGGGAGTTTGTGATGAGCCTAGGCAACATAACAAGACCTTATCCTTATAAAAAATTAAAAAATTACCTGGGCATGGGTGGTACATGTCTGTAGATCCAGCCACTCGGGAGGCTGAGGCAGGAGGATTGATTGAGCCTAGGAGTTTTAGGTTAAACTGGGCTATGATGATCCCACTGCACTATAGCCTGGGCAACAAAACAAGACCCCATCTCTTTAAAAAAAAAAAAAAAAAGATACAAATACACCTTGGTGCAAGAGACTCGTGAAGTTTTACCCTTAATAATGTTGCTTTGAGTCGGGTGTGGTGGCTCTTGCCTGTAATCCTAGCACTTTGAGAGCCTGAGACAGGTAGATTGCTTGAGCTCAGGAGTTCAAGAGCAGCCTGAAAAAGAGCAAGACCCCGTCTCTAGTAAAAATAGAAAAATTACCTGGGTGTTGTTGTGGGCGCCTAGTCCGAGCTGCTCAGGAAGCTGAGTCAAGAAGATGGCTTGAGCCCAAGAGTTTGAAGTTGCTGTAAGCTATGATGACACCACCCCACTCTGCACAGGATAACAGATTAACACTCTGTCTCAAAAAATATATAATAATGATGATGAGACTCTGTCTCAAAAATATATATAATGATGATGATGACGACGACAATGATATTGCTTTGCTGTATTAGCCTTGCCTTCCAAGGAGATTGAGGACGGGGCAGTGGAATGAGAAGGAAGAGAGAGAGACTGTTCTTCAATTTTTGGAAGATAGATAAAATTGCTGGCAAATGCTTTTCTTTTTTTGAGACAGTCTCAAGCTATCACCTGGGGTAGAGTGCCATGCCATCATAGCTTATAGCAAACGCCAACTCTGGCTCAAGCAGTCCTCTTGCCTCAGTTTTTTTCTGTTTTTAGTAGAGATGGAGGTCTCGCTTTTACTCAGGCTGGTCTTGAACTTGTGAGCTCAAGCAGTCTATCCACCTTGGCCTCCCAGAATGCTAAGATTACGGGCATGAGCGAACCGCACCCGGCCTGGCAAGTACTTTCAGAAGCAGAAAATTTGCTATGCAGTTTGATGTTACCATAAGCAAAAGCCTGCTTTCTCCATCACTTCCCCTGTTCCCTGAACCCTTTGGGGCTGTCTGGTTGTGGGGGTGTCCTTTCCATATTGTCTTTGGCCGTTGGAATAAATAATTATATAAAGAAATGTTTAGAAGTTGCTAGGAGATGAAAATACGCTGTGCAGGGAGAGAACTCTTCTGGAATGGGAGGAGGGGAAGAGACAAGTTAAAGGAAAGAAAAGGAGCTTGCAGTGGAGCAGCTTTGGAGAAACAAAAGGGCTTAGGGCATAATGGGTGCTCATTTACTGTTTGACAATGAGTACTATAATTTATAAACAAAGTATCTGAAAACCTCCTACCGTATATACTCGAGTATAAGCTGAGTTTTTTTCGGGCAAAAAACCCGAACTCGGCACAAATTTTGTGCCGGGAAAAACTCGGCTTATACTCGAGTATATGCGGTAAGATTTTCTGAGAAATGGGTTTGCCTATGGCGTAACTAGTTGGGAATGTTTCTTGTATGTAGGGACAGCAAACAAAACCAAAACAGCAAAACAAATGTTTTGATAGAATCTAGGAATTGTACAGTCTAAACTGGGAACTGTCATAAAGAGGGAAAACTCGTAAAATTTGGAAAATGTCTTGACTAGAGTCTCCCTTCCCTTGGAAATAGGAGAGAAATAATCAAGTCTGTGATACAGGGTAGAAGGTTGACTGCTAGCTAGTACGGAACAATTGAATAGTCAACTTATCTACTTCAGGGTCTTCTCTCTTATCAAGGTAGATATCACACTATGGCCTAGGGAGGTTTTTGTTAGATAAGGATGTGGATTTACCTTCATGGGATCTCACTTTTGCTCTACCATACCTCTCTCTGGCAGTGCTCCCTGAGCTGTTTCCCAGAGTTCTAGAAGAGACCAGAGATGGCTCTTAGCAACTGCTGCTGCCCTGAATTGTTATTGAATGCTCCTGCCTCATACTTCCTGCCAGCTAAAGAGATATACGTGGGGGAGGGAATGTTGAGGAATAAACAAGACAGAGCCTTCTGGCTCCTGCCTGTTCCCTTGCCTTTGGTTTGATTGATGGGTTGTTAGGGGTGGAAGGGGAGGTAAGGAGAAGGGAGGGAGCCTGTTGAAGTGTCCTGAGCTCAGTGCTTGTGTCACCGCTCTGACAGGCAAGAAAAAGGGAATTTACAAACCACAGATGACAGCGCTCTACCTGTGCTGACTCTGTCAGGGCTTATAACGAGGAGTTTAAGGTGAGACTCCTTTTTTTTTCAAATCATATAAAGAATCAGTAGGCTCTAGTGGTTAAAGGATTTAGAAATTTACAACCAGAAGCTCCCCCTCACCTACCTGTCTTTAGCTGCTGCTTTTGATCCTGCGGGGTTAGGAACGCTGCACTGTGCTTTCCCTATGTTTGTGTGTCAGCTTCTGCTGCTTGCAGAATGCTGCATGTATTTACCACTTTGCCATTAGTTTAGGATACAAAGAAAGATTTCAAGTGTTCTTTTTGCTCTTCTGCCTCTGATCATGTTTGTTATTATAACCTGTGTTCTAAGAGCATCTTCTTTTGCCCTTGGTTTTGTGTTCTTGCCCTAGTTTGTACCTTCTAGCTCAGTTCTCTTGTGTTGCAATTCTTCATTGCCCAAGCAAGGTCAGGTCTCTTTTATTCCATCTAATCCAAAGCTTTCTCAAATGCCTTCCTCTTCACTAGCTGTTTTTTCTTAGCTATTGATGGCGTAGCAGTCAACCTTGTTTCCTGAAGCCAAATATCTTCAAGCATTTTCCTTCATGGAGAAAAATAAAAAAGAAGTTGATATTTATGTGGGACAGAGTTGCATTCTCTAACTGTTAGCTTAATTTATTTTTTCATTCAGCTGCTCTGTTTCTCTTCTGGGTGTTATAATTAATGGAGGGCCCAGAGAAAGATTATCTTGTCCAGTTTCCTCATTTGGTAGAGGAAACAAAGATCAGGGAGGTCATGTGACTTGCCCAGGATCTCACAGTTAGTGGCAAAGCCAGGCATAGAAGCTAGGTTTCTAGACACCAAATTCTTCTGGTATGTTGTTACTTTGGGATTTTTAACAAATCTAAACTGTCGCGAGGGATTCCCCATTTTCCCACTTTAAGGCTGCCTTAGAAATGCCCACATAATCCAAGATTCCTTTCACTTGTTTTTGATAGTGACTCTAACATAGTAGATACTCAGTAAGCAAAGGATCTTTGAGTTTAGGGTTCTTAGGTAAAGTGATGATATTTGCAAAGAATAACTATTTACAGTTGGTGCTGAACCCATCCTGTTATATAGTATAAAGAAGAAAAGTTACTTTTATTTATTTATTTGGAGGCAGAGTCTCACTTTGCCACCCCTGGTAGTGTGCCGTGGCATCATAACTCACAGAAACCTCAAACTCTTGGCTCAAGTGATTCTCTTGCCTCAGCCTACCTGGTAGCTGGGACCATAGGTGCCCACCACAACACCCGAGTTAATTTTAGAAACAAGGTCTTGGAGTAGCTCAGGCTGGTCTCCAACTAATGACCTCAGACAGTCTACCTGCTTTAGCCTCCCAGAATGTTAGGATTATAGACGTGAGCCACCAAGCCCAGCCTCTATTTATTTTTTTAGGTAAAGTCCCTTTTATGATTATGTGCTGCCCCTAAGAGGTGTGTCATACACATGATCCCCCATTCTCTTCCCTCTTCCAGCCTCTTACCCCTCCCCCATTCCGCTACCCCCCACTTTGTATTAGATCATGTACTGCCTTCATATTAGAATTGAATACATTGGATTTTTGCTTCTCCGTTCTTGTGATGCTTTACTAGGAAGAATGTGATCTACCTCAAGCCAGGTGAATATAGAAGATGGAAATTCTCCATCTTTTTAATGGCTGAATAGTATTCCATGGTATATACATGTACATATACCACAGCTTGTTAATCCACTCCTGGAGGAAAGTTACTTTTAAACTGGTACTTTGAGCTTGACTACTTAAGGTATATATGTGCATTTGTGTTCTGGAATATTTCATTCACTCAAGTTTTCATTGTGGTTATTGAGAGTTCAAATACAGTTCCTTCTGTATTTGGCAGTGACAGGTAAGAAAAACCCCTGTTTTAGTGCTTCTTTCATGGACATATCACTAATAGCACTTTCAAATGCTTTGTGAATATTAAGTATTTTGTAAAGAGAGGATAACTGTTGGATACTGTTAACACTTTCCATCATTCAGTACATTAACTGAGTGCATTTTAGATTTTAGGTACTTTACTTGGTGCTTGAGGAGCTTACAGTTACATCTAGGGTAGAGTTCCTACAAGTATGTCCCATAAAATTGTCTGCATCATATCACCACAGTGTCAAAAATTTAAGTTCTTGGCCCCTAACCTAAATCTGCTAAATACTTTTGGGGATAAGGTTCCCAAAAATCTGCACTTTAGAAGTTCTTCAGATAATTGCTATATACATTAGAGAATATTTGTGCATTTTCTTTGTAAGATAGGCATTGGTAGTCATATCACATTTAAAACGCCAGCCTTCAGTTGGGGCATGGTGGCTTTTGTCTACAGTCTAAGCACTTTGGAAAGCTCCATGGGACAATGTAATAAGATCCCCATCTCTACCAAAAAATACAAAAATTACCAGCCTGAGCAAGAGTGAGACCCCCATCTGTAAAAGTAGCTAGGCATGGCTCGGCACCTGTGGCTCAAGTGGCTAAGGCCCCAGCCACATACACCTGAGCTGGTGGGTTCGAATCCAGCCCAGGGCTCGCCAAACAACAATGACGGCTGCAACCAAAAAATAGCTGGGCGTTGTGGCAGGCGCCTGTAGTCCCAGCTACTTGGGAGGCTGAGGCAAGAGAATCGCTTAAGACCAGGAGTTTGAGGTTGCTGTGAGCTATGATGCCATGGTACTCTACCCAGGGTAACAGCTTGAGGCTCTGTCTCAAAAAAAAAAAAAAGCTGGGCGTTGTGGCAGGTGTCTAAAGTCCTAGCTACTTGGGAGGCTGAGGCAGGAGGATCATTTGAGCCCAAGAGCTTGAGGTTGCTGTGAGCAATGCCACCACACTCTACCAAGGTTGACAAAGTGAGACTGTGTCTTAAAAAAAATCAAAACAAAACAAAAATTAGCCAGATATGTGGTATATGCCTGTAGTCCTAGCTACTTAGGAGGCTGAGATGGTAAAGTCATTTGAGCTTGTGAATTAGTGGTCTCAGTGAACTATAATCACACAATGGCATCTGTCTCTATAAAAAAACAGAATAAAAATAAAACACCAATCTTCTAAACTTCAATTTTAAATTTCTCATCAACTCTTATGTATAATTTTGTGGTTAAGAGTATAAGTAAGCACTGGCCAGGTACAGTGGCTCATGCCTACAATCCTAGCATTATGGGGAGGCTGAGGAGGGAGGATCCGTTGAGCTCAGGAGTTTTTAAGACCAGTCAGAGCATGAATGAAACAGTATCTCTAACTAAAAATAGAAAAATTAGCCAAGATTGTGGTAGGCATCTGTAGTGCTAGCTACTTGGAGGCTGAGGCAAGAGGATCAGTTTAACCCAGGAGTTTGAGGTTTCTAGGAGCTAGACTGATGTCACAGCACTTTAGGCTGGGCAATAGAGTGAGACTTTGTCTCAAGAGAGTATAAGCACTGGATCCAGACTACCTGGGTTTGTATCCCAGCTCTGCTGCTTATTAACCAAGTTATTTAATCACTCTTCTTTATTTTTCTCATCTGCAAAATGAGGAAACCAATAAGGTGTAATGAGATTAACTTAAGTCAATTCAAGGCTGGGGGCTGTGGCTCACAATGTGTAATCCTAGCACTCTGTGAGGCCGAGGTGGATGGATTGTCTGAGTTTAGGAGTTGGAGACCAGCCTGAGGAAGAGTGAGACCCTGTCTCTACAAAAAACAACTAGGCATTGTGGTGGACGCCCGTAGTGCCAGCTACTCTGGAGGCTGAGGCAAGAGAAACGCTTAAGCTCAAGGGTTTGAGGTTACTGTGAGCTATGATGCCATGGTGCTCTACTGGGGGCAAGAAAGTGAGACTCTGTCTCTAAAAAAGAAAAAAGTGTTAGTCAATTCATATTAAACAAAACAGCACCTGGCATATAGGAAGCATTCAATAAAAGAAAAACCAAAAACATGATTTGAATTGAAGTATGTATGTCTGCCCTCGGCAACAATGGACTGAAATATAACAACATTCCAGTATGCAGGAAGCCCAGTATGAATAAACAGGTTGGGTTAGACTTTTAGCACTGTGTTTAGAAGTGCCAAACTTAGGTTAGAAAATTTGCATGCTGGTGATATGTTCTAAAGCCCCGGATATTTTTAGTTGGGTGGGGGGAGACCAAAAATTAACTTCAAAGGATATTGAAGTGGCCTGTTGAATTTCATATTTCATATGAATTTAGTGTCTTTCTGGCCATATTCCCAGTGTGAGGTTAGGTATGTTGGATAGATGTTAGTTTGGGTTTGCCAGCATATGTGTCTCATGGATGCTGGAAGAGCACTAAGTGTTTTGTGAGGTTAGGTATGTTGGATGGATGTTAGTTTGGGTTTGCCAGCATATGCAGTCTCATGATGCTGGAAGAGCAGTAAGTGTTTTAGTTTCTATGCAAGAATGCATGGAAAGCTTAAGTCCAAGTCCTTAATCTTCCTCCCCCAGTGTGAACTTGTATTTTTGCCATTTAGGTATAAGAGCTTATGCCATCAGAGCTCATCCAGAGAGGCAGCAGGGCTTGGGCTTTCAGGCTGGGGGTGGCAGTAACATACACAGCTGAGATCCTGCCACTGCTGGCTGTCTGAGCCCTCCTCTCTGTGGTTTTTGCTCTTCAAGCCTTGCTTGAGTAACCCGCCTCCAGAGCTGCTGACAGGGCCGTGTTCAGAGGCCTTGGAAATTACACTGTTCATTTCCTTATCATCTCCTGACCTGCAGTGCAGAGACTTCTGGTGCAGGAACAAGGCAGAAAAAATCCAGACAGCTCCCAGCCAGCATGTGTCAGAAGCTACAAAGAAGGAAATTGGACTTGTTCACTTAAAAACCATGGGGTTAGGCTTTGATTTTTGGTTCCTGCAGAGAGTTATTTGTGTGTGTGAGCATATTCCGTCTCTGTGTATATGTATAGAATGAGTCTGTGCATGGCAGACCTGTAGAGGGAAGAGCATTTGGAAGTACAGAGCAGAGGGAAAATTGCCTTTCTCTTCAGTTAATTTCCCTATTGTGCCATTGGGGTGGGCCTGGGAGCATTAGCATCAGGAAGGTGACAGACCATATTAATATTTTAAAATATACTTCTCTTGGTACAGTTTAGTCATGGTTGAGAGCACCCACACTAGAAGCTTCTCTGGCTGTCTGAGGATACATTTTTAGCAAATCCTATTCCCTAAAGTCATTCATTCTAAATGACATTGACTTAATCAATATTTAAGCTGCCTAAGAAATTGTAGACTTTGCATCACTCTTGGGTAAGATAAACAGCTCTTTTGAGATAATGGATAGTGTGACAGAAGAGAGACAGGAGGAATTTGGAGCATTTTGAGGTTTTGTTTATAGTACAAAATTCTGTTTTAAGATCCTATCTTTGATTTGGGGATTGGTATTACAAAAAACTCAACTTCCTTTTTCTTCTGGCATCTCTCTTGCTCAACAAAGTCCAAAAGAAAGACTTTTTCAGACTGAAGAAGTAAAATGTGAATGATAAGAGGTTCTTGAGCAGAGTTTACAAGCATTCTCTTCCTTATTTATTTATTTATTTATTTTTGGATTTTCATTGCCTTAATGTCACTGTTGACATTGGAGACTTCATTAAGTAGGGGGAAATCTCTTAGCTTTCAGACTTGGAAGTGTCTCTCTCTCGCTCTCTTTTTTTTTTTTTTTTTGTTAATTGAAACAGAATCTCACTTTGTCACCCTCTGTAGAGGGCTGTGGTGTCATAGCTCATAGCAACCTCAAATTCTTGGGCTCAAGCGATTCTCTTGCCTGAGCCACCCTAGTAGCTGGGACTATAGGCAGGCGCCTGCCACAATGCACAGCTATTTTTTTTTTTTTTTTTTTTTTTTAGTAGGCCACCAGCCTGGGACCATGTGGCCAGCATCCTAACCACTGAGCTACAGGCGGCCAGCCAGGAGGTGTCTTTTTGAAAGTACTCTTTAGAAAAGTGTCATTTGCGGTGATAGGTAAGCTAGGTTGGGATTACATCTTTTCCCTTCATATAAAGCATTGGACCCCATATCCTCAGTATCTGGGAACTTGTTAAAAATTTGAATCTCAGACCTTATACCAGGCTCCAAAGTCAGAAATTCTCAGCTTGAGACTTTAAGCAATTACATTAGCAGTCCCATTAATTGTGGTTCACACTAAAGTTTGAGATCCACTATTGTAGAGCACTCTTCCCTCTCAATAGTGAAAATGAAATGTCCCAAAACTTTTTAAGAGAACAGTAAATGTGGTATTTTTTCTTTGATGTCCAGAAATATTTTTTCTCTTTGTAAACAAACTGATGGGAACCTAAATTTGGAGTGAGTATCTAAGGGTTTAGGACTTTGAGAGCAGAAGAGCAGAAAATATAGTCAAGGAAGCATCATTTTTCTTATCTGTAATGTGGAAGTAAATGATACATTGACCTCTAGGGTTATTGCAAAGATTAAATAAGATAAAGGGGGTTAAGCACTCAGCACAGTGCCTAATATATAGTAAATACTCAATAAATGTCTGTTGTTGCTGATGTTATTCTTAGCTGTGAGGTGCAAGGTCATTGTGAAATAATGAAGAAAAGGGTATCCTTAGAGACTTTGTAGTGTGAGGCCCCGAAAGACTTTGGAAAATAATGAATTTATGATAGCCTATGTTCCAGCTCGTACTGATTTCCAAAAAGGCTTTAGAGAGAGAGATTGATTTAGAACATTTAGAGCCATTGATGTTTGGGGTTTATTGTTTGATTTGTTAGTTTTAAAAGTACTTGTTGGACTCCTTTTGGTAGGGGGCAATACCAGGTTAGTTTAGAACGTTGTTTTTTTTTTTCTCTCTGTCAATCCTTGTATGGTACAGACTTCAGCCCTATGAAGGAAATATTAGCACAGTTTAGCTTGAGCAGTCGAGAAGAATGAGAATTGAGATATATTTGTCTTGCCCTTATCCTTGTTTTTGCTGAGATTTTAATTAGCTGTGGTTGATCATGATCTTATAATATTAAATGGGAAATTCCATAAAGAAACAGTTTTTAAGTTTTACGTTACCTCATTCACCTCACTTTATTTCATCATGTAGGCATTTTATCATCTTACATCAACACAAGGAGAAGACAATGCGGTACAATAAAATATATCAATTCCTGGTTTTTGGCTAAGATCATGTGCAGTACAGTTTTGAGAGAGATAGATACCACATTAATGTAACTTTGATTACAGTGTATAGTTATAATTGTTTTACTTTTATTATTGTTATTAATCTCTTATAGTGCCTAGGTAATTTATAAATTAGACTTTAATTACAGGTATGTATGTTCAGGAAAAAAGCATAACATATATAGGATTTGGTTAATATTTGTGGTTGCAGTGATTCACTAAGGGTCTTGAGATGTATGCCCTAAAGATAGGGGAGGACTAATATGCAAATTTTTACTAGCTGCAGGAGAGCAAAAGGGCAGTTTTTAGATTTTTGGAGGTGGTCAGTTTCACCTTGAAATGTTTGCTATCCATTGGGAGAATATAATTTGACTGTGTGCTTGAGAAATACTCTAATTGCTATTTAAATTTAGCACCACTGGGTTATGGCTTTAGTGACAAATACTGGATTACATTTTGATGAGCCAGACCTAGGTATTAAATCCTTTCTTGGGCTTTGTTTTTGTTTATTAATGGGTTCTTTTCATTGTCAAAAGATTTGCATAAGTTGGTACCCACCTTTTCCAGCTCTGAGTTGACAATTTCTGATTTATATGTTTCCTTACAAGTTAGGTATTTAGCTCTGCACCGAATCAAACTTTAGTTAAAGGTGTAGAGAGTGGTAGAAAGGAAGTATAAATACTCATCATTACACCAAGCGATGTAGAATAATGTCAGAGAAATTAATATTCAGGCTGCAGAGTTTCTTGATGCTGAGACTTCTCAACTTAGGCTGCAAAGTACAAATAACTTACTGAAGTAAAAGCTTTGGGGCTGGGGACTCTAAGCATATACATTTCTATTTAAATTTTTTCCCCCTTGAGTTGCCCCCAAATATATATATATATATATATATACTCCTTATTGTTCCTCTTGGTCAAAAATCAGTGCTGTGTGGAATCGACTTCGTCTTCACTATATACTGCCTCTAGAAATCCCCAAGACTCCCTTAGGCAGTGAGCTCTTGAAGTTGTCCTGGCTTTTTGCTGTTTCTAGATGGAGCTATGTATTGCACTTAAGATGTCATATGATTCTCAAATGCCTTACAGCATGCTCAAAATTTTCTGCTAACATTCCATTTTCATTGCTCAGTCTACAGGATGCTTATGTTGGGATCAGTCATTTAAGCATGAACCACATGTTTTATTTTGTTTTAATTTTGAGCAGAATTTTTATGACTATATTTACCATATATAGGCTATGTGATTTTTTTTTTTTGGTGTAGATTAGAAAGGCAAAGAAGATGGATTTGGATAATAAAAATTTACTGCTAATACATAGTTGCTTTTTTCATTGATTTATGAACGCATTTCTTTGCCTATGTTGAACAATAATTGTTCCTAATTTACTGAAAATTCATGTCATTCCAAAATAAAATAATGCAACTATGTAAAAAACAATTTATTCCTGAGTCAACTTCTGAATGAATTCAAATTTAACATTTTGTTTTAGGAAGAAAGAGTATCATCTTACAGAAATAGAAGTGCCTTGTCTCTTAGTTCTTTTATTATTTTTTTTAGTAAATACAATTTCTTTGAAATCAAAAAGAAAATTAAATGTTTTGAGTGTGAAATAGTTTCCTGCTGAGATTTTTTGTTTGTTTGTTTTTGTTTTGAGACAGAGTCTTTTTATGTCGCCCTTGGTAGAGTGCTGTGGCGTCACAGCTCACAGCAACCTCAAACTCTTGGGCTTAAGCGATTCTCTTGCCTCAGCCTCCCAAGTAACTGGGATTACAGACGGCTGCCACAACACCTGACTATTTTTTGGTTGTAATTGTTGTTTGGCACACCCGGGCCAGATTTGAACCTGCCAGCTCCAGTGTATGTGGCTGGCGCCCTAGCTGCTGAGCTACAGATACCATGGCCCCTGCTGAGATCTTAAGTCTTATATCTAAGGAAGAGTAATGAGAATGCTGATAGTTATCAGATAAAAACACATGATACACATACTTGAATATGCAGTGAACTCACACTTAAAACATTCTGTGACCCAGGAGTTCAAGACCAGCTTGGGCAACATAGCAAGATCCTATCTTAAATTAAAACAAAATAAAACATGCTGAGGCTGGAGAATGGCTTGAGCTCAGGAGTTCAAGACCAGCCTAAGCAACAGTGAGACCTCATCTCTACAAAAAAACTGGGAAAAAAAAAATTAGTTGGGTCTGGAAAAAATTAGTTGCATCTGGAATCCCAACTACTTGGAAGGCTGAGGCAAGAAGACCTCTTGAAGCCAGGAGTTTGAGGTTACTGTGAACTTTGATGATACCACTATACTAGTTGGGGCAATAGTGAGTCTCCATTTCAAAGAAAACAAAACAACAGAAGGGAACACTTCTATATGCTGGTCGGATTGCAAACTAATGCAGCCCTTTTGGAGAGAAGTGTGGAGAATCCTCAAAGAACTAAATGTAGACCTTCCATTTGACGCTGCAAGCCCATTCCTAGGTATCTACCCAGAAGAACATAAATCATTTTATAGGTGGCACCTGTGGCTCAGTGGGTTGGATGCCAGCCCCATATACCGAGGGTGGCGGGTTCAAAACTGGGCCCGGCCAAACGGTAACAAAAAAATACCTAGGCATTGTGGTGGGTGCAGAATGGCTTAAGCCCAGGAGTTGGAGGTTGCTGTGAGCTGTGTGATGCCACAGCACTCTACCAAGGGCAATAAAGTGAGACTGTCTCTATAAAAAACAAACAAACACATTTTACCACAAAGACATTTACACTTGAATGTTTATTGCAGCTCAGTTCATAACAGCCAAGTCATAGAAGCAACCTAAGTGCCCATCAATCCAAACTGTGGTATATGTATGCCATGGAATATTATGCAGCTGTTAAAAAGATGGAGACTTTAAGGCTGGGCAACTGTGGCTCAAGTGGCTAAGGCGCCAACCACATACACCTGAGCTGGTGAGTTCAAATTCAGCCCGGGCCCACCAAATAACAATGACAACTGCAACCAAAAAAAAAAAAAAAAAGTAGCCAGGTGTTATAGTGGGCACCTATAGTCCCAGCTACTTGGGAGGCGGATGCAGGAGAATCGTTTGAGCCCAGGAGTTGGAGGTTGCTGTAAGCTGTGATGCCATAATACTCTACCCAGGGCGACAGCTTGAGGCTCTGTCTCAAAAAAAAAAAAAAAAAAAAAAAAAGGAGACTTTACATTTTTTACATTTACCTGGATGGAGTTGAAATACAAGTTCGGGAGTAGAGGGAAGCGGGAGTGGGGAGGATGTATGGTAGAGAGAGGGAGAGCATGAGGTGGAATCTCACGTAATGTGCACATTGTGAGAGTGTATAACACGCCCCCTGGTGAGGGGCTCTTCTACAAATGGAATTTTGCCCTAGAAGTGAGAAAAATGTAACCTAAATATTGTACCCTCATATTAATTTGAATAAAGTTTAAAAAAAAAAAAAGATCAAGGGGGAAAAAAACAAAGAAAAACATTGGAAAGTCATATGTTGACCAAAATTATAATTATGTAAACTTAAATTACAGTTTTTAGTGCCAGTGTATGTGTAAACTGTGCTTAGAATACATATTAATCTATCTTTTTTTTTTTTTTTTTTGTCGTTTTTTTTGGCCAGGGCCGGGTTTGAAACTACCACCTGTGGTATATCAGGCCAGCACCCTACTCCTTTGAGCCATCGGCGCCACCCTAATCTCTTTTTTTTAATGAATTTCAGAAAGGCTTTATTTTTATAATTTCAATGGTAACTTTGAAAAATCAGTCCTTATTTAAATTTTGGAATGCATGGCAAAGGGCATATTTATTAATTACTTTATATTTTTTCTAATGTGTCTAATTATTATTTAGTAAATTAGTTAGCCTCAGTGTAGATTCAAGCATGTTATTATGAATCCACGGGTTAATTTGTTGTTGTTGTTTTTATGAGTTTCTACTTTTTTTTTCTTTCTTTTTTTTTTTTTTTGAGACAGAGCCTTACACTGTCGCCCTGGGTAGAGTGCCATGGCATCACAGCTCACAGCAACCTCTAACTCCTGGGCTCAAGCAATTCTCTTGCCTCCGCCTCCCAAGTAGCTGGGACTATAGGCGCCACCAAAACACCTGGCTATTTTTTGGTTGCAGCCGTCATTGTTGTTTGGTGGGCCCGGGTTGGATTCTAACCTGCCAACTTGGGTGTATGTGGCTATTGCCTTAGCTGCTTGAGCCACAGGCGCTGAGCTGAGTTTCTACTGTTTTTTGTTTTTTTAATTGTTGGGGATTCATTGAGGGTGCAAAGAACCAGGTTGCATTGATTGCATTTGTTAGGTAAAGTCCCTCTTATAATTGTGTCCTAATTAATCTATACTTTTTTTTGACTAACAACATGTCTTTATTGTTTGCATGCCACCAGCTGTGGAAGACTTACTCAGTTTATTGATATTTGGCATTAAAGTACCCTACGTATGTAAATATTCAGTTCTAAATCCATCCATTGAAAACAGGATAAGTGGTGGTAGGTCAAACCCTTTTGGACACTGAGACTCCTGTGCTGCATCGTAGCTTTCTTCTACCCATGGAGTTTCTCCTTGACAAACACTCTTATAGTCAGCACAGCAGTCTTTCCTCTGCAAAAAGTCATCTGAACAAGAGCAAAGGCTGGACTCTAATCTGGTCTCCCCACAACGAAATTTATTGCATGTCCATATTTGAGTTGATTTCACACAGGTGTCTTCAAAATCCCAGCAACAGTCGCCTTGGTCTTTATAGCCTGCATCACACTGGCAGCCCTCAAGTCCTCTATATGATGCTAAGAAGCATTTCTTCCTGCAGCTACCTTGCTCTTCTGGTTTCCTGAGTCCAAGTCCCAGGCCTAAGGAAAGTGACACAATCACCAACAAAGCAAGAAGAACAACACAAATTATTTTGTATTTCTTAAGAGTGTTCTTAACAGTTTCTTCTGTTGACAAAGTCAGAATAGATTCCATTGTTCTGGCAGCTGCATAGACTTGTTTTATCAGAATGAGTGGTGCTGCTTTCTTAGAGTCTGGCAAAGACAAACTTTTACCTAATCTATACACTTTAGATAGATCTTATTTTAGGTTTTTGTGTATCTCAGATGTATATACCACTGAGTGGAAGGGGAGAAAATTGGCAAATGTGGGGGAAAAGTCATCATACAAAATGACTACACATTTATATACACCATATTAAACTAGATGTTAATTCCATCAATGTGCAGATTCTTAAACATCTGATGGAGTGTCTGTTTTAGATAAAATATGCTATAAGGCATTTTTCATTTTGTTTATGCATATGTGCTTGGATTAAGGACATAGAGGTTTGGAATCAAACATATTGATTGCTTATTATAATTTTAGAAAAAGTCTGAAATCCCCCCTTTTTTTTTTCTTTCAATTTTGAACAGGGCCAGGCTTGAACCCACTACCCCCAATATATGGGGCCGGCACCCTACTCCTTGATCCACAGGCGCCGCCTGAGAAATCCTTTTATTTTTGTTTGCCTCTAGTATCCCGTCGTTTCCCATTTCTTTTTATTTAGTTACTTATTTTTTTGAGACAGAGTCTCACTGTGTCACCCTTGGTAGAGCGCTATAGCATCACAGCTCATATCAACCTCCAACTCTTGGGCTTAAGCAATTCTCTTGCCTCAGCCTCCCAAGTAGCTGGGACTACAGGCACCCACCATAATGCCCGCTATTTTTTGGTTGTTGTTGTCATTGTTTGGCGGGCCTTGGGTGGATTCGAACCCGCCAGCTCAGGTGTATGTGGCTGGCACCTTAGCTGTTTGAGCTACAGGCGCCAAGCCCTTCTTTCCCATTTCTTACAAAGATCAGGTTATAAGAGTCAAGGTAGGCTCAGCATCCGTAGCTCAGTGGTTAGGGCGCCAGCCACATACACTGGGGCTGGTGGGTTTGAACCTGGCCCAGGCCTGTTAAAACAACAATGACAACTACAACAACAAAAAAATAGCCTGAGGAAGAGAATCACTTAAGCCCAAAAGTTTGAGATTGCTGTGAGCTGTGAGTCCAGGGCGCCTACCACAGGTGACATAGTGAGATTCTGTTCCCCCCCCCCCCCCAAAAAAGAGTAAAGGTATAAGGCACTTAGTCAGAAATTACCTTCAAAATTACTTAGGATGATGTCATGTTGGAGATTGACATACTGACTCCTTAAATTTAACACAACCAATTTTTTCTCCAGTATTAAGATAAGTCATTATATCTTCCGTTTAGTTCTCCATGTACAAGCTAGGTCGTGTTTAAAGACTGTATTGATGAAATAAATGTATTTGTAAATATAAGAATTATCCTAAGCCTAGTGAAATGTTTATACTATGCAAAGCACATGGGAGTGGAAACCAGATTCAGTAAACAAGCCAGTTCAAATGTCCTATCTCTGGCTCCCCCTGAGCATATATCCAAGGACTAGAATAGCTTTGAGCCCCAAACCAAATTGTTTTTTTCCTTCCTTCCCTTCCTTCCTTCCCTCCTTCCCTCCCTCCCTCCCTCCCTCCCTTTTTTTTTTTTTTGAGACAAAGCCTCAAGCTGTCACCCTGGGTAGAGTGCTGTGGCATCAAAGCTCACAGCAACCTCCAGCTTCTGGGCTCAAGCGGTTCTCTTGCCTCAGCCTTCCAAGTAGCTGGGACTACAGGTGCCCATCACAACACCCAGCTATTTTTTGGTTGCAGCCATCATTGTTGTTTGGTGGGCCCAGGCTGGATTCTAACCCGCCAGCTCATGTGTATGTGGCTGGTGCCTTAGTTGCTTGAGCCACAGGCGCCAAGCCACTCTCTTTCTTTCTTTGTACTTTCTTTTTCTTTGTTTTTTTTTTTCAGTTCCATCCTTTGTGTTCCTCACAATGCCCATAAATTAATTTTCTTCATGATCCCTTGGTCATAGAAGAAATAAGACCATTTCTGTATGATAACCTTTCGTCTTACTCCTGAGTTGAATAAGAACCATCCTGTAGGCAAACTTAATAACAGAGCTGTTTTTCCTCTTACCAATGTAATTATTCTTGTTCCTAGTTTCTCTTTCTTAGGCCCAGTACTTTTGATAGCTTCTTTGAGGTACCCTTCATTTTCTAGCCTAGGGAAACCTGTGGCCTTCTAGGTTCTTTTTTAAAAAAATTTTTGAGACAGAGTCTCACTTTTATTGTCTTCAGTAGAGTGTTGTGGCATCACAGCTCACAGCAACCTCAAACTCTTGGGCTCAAGTGATCCTAGTAGTTGGGACTACAGGTGTTAGCCACTATGTCCAGCTAATATTTCTATTTTTAGTAGAGACAGGGTTTCACTCTTGCTCAGGCTGGTCTCGAACTCCTGAGCTCAAGTAATCCACTTTCTTCAGCCTCCCAGAATTCTAGGATTATAGGCATGAGCCACTGCACCCAACCTACTTTGCCCAACTTAAACCATGCCTTTTTTTTTTTTTTTTTTTTGAGACATAGTCTCACTATTGCCCCTGGGCTAGAGTGCCATGGCATTAGCCTAGCTCACAGTGACTTCAAACTCCTGGGCTCAATTGATCCTCCTGCCACAGCCTCCTGAGTAGGTGGGACTACATGTGCACACCACAGTGCCCACATAATTTTCATATTTTTAGTGGAGACAAGGTTTCACACTTGCTCAGAATGGCCTGGAACTCCTGAGTTCAAAGGCTTCTACTCCTTCAGCCTCCCATAGTGCTAGGACTACAGGCAAGAGCCTAAACCATGCTTTTTATTTAATTTTTATTTTTTTGAGACAGAGTCTTACTTTGTTGCCCTCTGTAGAGTGTTGTAGCATCACAGCTCAACAGCAACCTCCCAAGTAGCTGGGACTACAGGCGCCCACCACAACACCCAGCTATTTTGGGGGATGAGATTTCACTCTGACTAAGGCTGGTCTGGAACTTGTGAGCTCAAGCAATCCACCTGCCTTGGCCTTCCAGAGTGCTAGGATTACAGGTGTGAGCCATCACACTGGCCTGAACTATGCTTTTTAAAAATCCTGTTGTTAACTGTTTTTTTGTTATTTCTGAAACTCGCTTTTACATTTGTTGTTGGTCTTAAGCAGATGAGATTATAAACAGAAAAAAAGCAGTTGTTTCTGTTTTTATGTATTCTATCTGGGCATTCAGTACAGTTCAGGTGCAGAACTCTCTGTATCAAAAAACTACTATACTATTTTTGACAGTGTGGTTTCTTACTGATGGTTCAAAATTGCTGTTAGTGCTAGACGCAGTGGCTTATGCCTGTAAGGCCAAGGCAGGTGGATTGCTTGAGCTCAAGAGTTCAAGACCAGCCTGAGCCAGAGAGAGACCTGTCTCTAAAAACAGCCAGATGTTGTGGCAGGTGCCTGTAGTTTCAGCTACTTGAGAGACTGAGAAAAGAGGATTGCTTCAGCCCAGGAGTTTGAGGTTGCTTTGAGTTATGATGCCATGGGATTCAGAGTAAACTCTTCTTCTAAAAAAAAAAAAAAAAATGTTGTTAGCTACTATTTAGAGATAACGGTGCTGTGAGTAGTACGTCTCATTTGAAGGCTTGGTGCTGATGCTATACTTTTAGCTGTGTAGTAGTGGTACCTCTTGGACAAGACATTGCAGTTGCTCCAGAGGACTGGAGCAACAGAAGTTTTCATGTTGAGCAGTAAAAATTACTCTGGGTGTAGGTCAAGATGGTATCACTGAAGAAAAAGAAAAGTACATTTTGCCTCTCTCCCTGGGAAGCAGTTTGGCCAAGGCAAAGCTCCCAGAAATGGAAACTCCAAGTTTATTGATTTGGGAAGCTTTTGGTGTTTGCCCTTCAGCCTTTGTGAAGTGGAGCTGCTTTTTAAAGGGGATGGTGGTAAGACAGAGGAGCCTTAAAGTGTTAAAATAATGTCGCCGTCCAACCCGCTAATCACCCGTTTAGAACCAGACAGGTGGTTCTAAATGTCACAGAAGAAAAAATTGACTGTTGTTTTGAAATAAATTTAGAATTTAGATAGGGCTATCTGTATTTTTTGGTGGATTAGTGACCTGAAGTGGGAAGATAGTTGGAAAATAATGCCCCAGTAACATTTTTTCTATCTGGCTAAAATTTTCAGATTTCTCATTTGTTTTTATTCCCTAGTCATAGTTTATCCTCTTTCCTGTTTTTTTTTTTTGTTTGTTTGTTTTTTTGGGGGTGTGTGTGTGTGTGTGTGTGTTTATAGATAGGGTTTTGCTCTGTTGCCTCAGTGTGATGGCAGTGGTATGATCAATAGCTCCTGAGTCCAGTGATCTCCCAGCCTCCTGAGTAGCTTAGTAGACACCATGCCCAGCGAATTTTTTTATGTGTTGTAGAGACAAGGACTCACTGTTTTGCTTAGGCTGGTTTTGAAATCCTGACCTCAAATGATTCTTACATCTTCACTTCCCAACGTGCTAAGATTACAGGTGTGAGCCACCCTCTTCCTGTTTTCTGTTTAATAACCCAAACCAGGAGAAAGGGGCCAGGCAAATCCCTCTTTAATCCCTTCCATTCCCTTGCTTGTTGAATTGCAGCCGAGAACAGTCTGTAAGATAGTTGGAAGGTAGTGAGTGATAGTGAAAAGGTAGTAGGATTGGGCTTTGTGATAGTGAAAAATAGATACTTAAATATAAATGTGCGTTGTTTTTTTTGTTGTTGTTTGTTTTGTTTTTGGAGACAGAGCCTAAAGCTGTCGCCCTGGGTAGAGTGCTGCGGCATCACAGCTCACAGCAACCTCCAACTCCTGGGCTCAATCAAGTCTCCTGCTTCCACCTCCCAAGTAGTTAGGACTACAGGTGCCTGCCACAATGCCTGGCTATTTTTTGGTTGCAGCCATCATTGTTGTTTGGTGGGCCAGGCTGGATTCCAACCCACCAGCTCAGGTGTATGTGACTGGCGCCTTAGCTGCTTGAACCACAGACGCCAAGCCGACATGCATTTTTTTTTTTTTTTAACAAATCTTAATTCTTTCCCTACTACCAATTTTTACTTCCTTTTGGGCAGAAGAATAGTAAATAACTGGTTTTCACCACAAGGAATTTGAGATTAGGATAATTTAGATGGTGATAGCAAGAGATGATATCTTTGGTCTAAATGATACTCCCCAAAAATAAACAGTTTTTTTTTTAAGGAATTTAATTTTAGGATTTTAATGTTTTATCCAGTACTGGTTACCCAGTAAAAATAAGTTATCTTTCTCAAAATAATCTTAACATTGCTCTTCTCTTAGGAATGGTTCCTTATAATTACATTTATCCTGCTTATGTGTTTCCATATCTTCTAGAACCATTTCCAAAGTTAATCTTACAGGCTACTGAATAAGTTTAATCTTTAAAAAAAATCATACCAGGGCAGTGCCTGTGGCTCAATGGAGTAGGGCACCAGCCCCATATGCCGGAGGTGGCAGGTTCAAACCCAGCCCCGTCCAAAAACTGCAAAAAAAAAAAAAAAAAAAAACCCATACCAGAAGACTGGGTGTGGTGGCTCTTGCCTGGAATCCTAGCACTCTGAGAGGCCAAGGCCTGAGGATCCCTTGAGCTCAGGAGTTTGAAACCAGCCTGAGGAAGAAAAAAACCCTGTCTTTACTAAAAGTAGAAAAATTAGCCAGCATTGTGGTACATGATTTAGTCCCAGCTATTCTGGAGTCTGAGGCAGAAGGATTCTTAAAGCCCAGGAGTTTGAGGTTGCTGTGAGCTAGGCTGATGCTAGCCTAGGCAACAGAGTGAGAATCTGTCTCAAAAAATACAACAAAGAAAAAAAAACCAAAATTCTTAGCAGCTTCCAGCTTTTCCCCTTGTACCATATCATTTTCTTTTCTTTATTTTTTCTTTTTTTGAGACAGAGTCCCACTCTGTGCCCTGGGGAGAGTGCAATGAAGTTGTCATAGATCACAGCAACCTCAATCTCTTGAGTTCAAGAGATCCACCTGTCTCGACCTCCCAACTTGCTGGGACTACAGGTGCCTGCCAGGATACCCAGTTAGTTTTTTCTTTTCTTTTTCTTTTTCTTAGTTGAGAGCTCAGGGTTTCTCGAACTCTTGAGCTTAAGCATTCCACTTGGCTTGGCCTCCCAGAGTGCTAGGATTACAAGTGTGAGCCACCTCTTATTTAAGAAATAAGTTTTCTGGCTCTATTTGTTCTTTTTTTTTTTTTTTTAATCAGACACAGAGTCTCACTTTATCGCCTTAGGTAGAGTGCCATGGCATCACAGATCATAGTAACCTTCAGCTCCTGGGCTTAAGTGATTCTCTTGCCTCAGCCTCCCGAGTAGCTGGGACTACAGGCGCTTGCCACAACGCCCAGCTATTCTTTTGTTGCAGTTTGGATGGGGCCGGGTTCAAACCCGCCACCCTCAGTATATGGGGCCAGCACCCTACCCACTGAGCCACAGGCGCCGCCTTGGCTCTACTTGTTTTAACCTTATTTAATTGGAAGTTTTAAGTTTCTTGCTTTAGTAATAATATTAGTTGATTTTCAATGCCTTCTGATTCAACAAATCCCACTTAGGATGCTTTATTACAAAATTATTGTATTTCTATATTTAAAGGTTGTAGGACTCCTAACCAAGCTCTTCAAATTTGTAGATACTCATTGAGTTCATCCAGTAAATACTTTTAAAGCAATTACCATATGCCATACACTGTTCTGGCACTTAGGATAAAGAGTTGAAGTCAGGCATGGTGGTGTGTGCCTATAGACTCAGCTACCTGAGAGGCTGTGGTGGGAGAATTGCTTGAGCCTAGGATTTTGAATCCAACCTGGATAAAATATCAAGACTCTGCCTCAAAGAATAAAAAAAGTTGAATAAGACGGTCATGGTCATGGAATAAGACATTCCTGCTCTATGGAATTGTATTTTACTAAGGGGCACAGATAAATGAGTTATTATAACAAAGTTTGATGAGCTACTATAGCATAGGGTATTGTGGGTGCACATAGCAGGGGTGGCCAGAGTATAGGGTAGAATGAGGAAAGATCTTCTCTCTCTCTCTCTTTTTTTTTTTTTTTTTTTTTGAGACAGCACCTCAAGCTGTCGCCCTGGGTGGAGTGCCATGGCATCACAGCTCACAGCAACCTCCGAATCCTGGGCTTAAGCAATTCTTTTGCCTCAGCTTCCCAGGTAACTGGGACTACGGGTACCTGCCACAATGCCCAGCTATTTTTTTGGTTGTAGTTGTCATTTATTGTTGTTTGGTAGGCCTGGGTTGTATTCAAATCTGCCAGTTCTGGTGTATGTGGCTGGCACCTTAGCTGCTTGAGCTACAGGCACCAAGCCGAAAGATATTCTGTTAAAAGAGGTTAGAAAGATCTCCAATCTTTGTGATGGTTAAATAGAGACTTGAAGTGATATGCAAGAGATAGACAGGCAAAGGTATAGGGGACAGGAGGCTTGTACTAGACAGAGAGAATAGCATAATCCAAGGCTTGGTAGTAAGATTAATCTTAGAGCATAAGAATTGGAAGAAGTTTGCTATGACTGAAGAATGGATAATAGAATAGTAAGAGGTGAAGCTGGAGTGATAGGGGATTAGATAGTAGAGGGCCTGACAAATCTTGTTAAAGGGTTTGGATTTCATCCTAGCATCTGCAGAAAAATGGATTTAGTGATTGATTTTGAGTTTTTAAAGAATAACTCTTGATGCCAACAGCAGAGAAGATTGGAGAGCAAGATTTGAGGCAATTAGGAAACTGTTAGCATGTCCTTTGAGATGCGTAGTAGATGGACTGCTGGACTAGAATGGTATTAATAGGAAAGGAATAAAGTGGGTGGATTTGAGAGAAATGGAGTTCAAGTGATAGCATCTTGGTAATCCATACTCATGTTGGAATGAGAATAAAGGAGAAAAGAGAAAAGACATGTTCAGGTTTGGGGCAGGTTTGTAGGGAAGTGTAATGAGTTTTATTTTGGATGTATTTGAGATGCCTGCATTGCCTATGCTAGGGGAGACAATAGAATCAAATAATCACAAGTGTATGTGTGTGTGTATATATATAAAATAATTATATGCTATTAAAATTATAAGAAGCAAAGGTGGGCGGTGCCTGTGGCTCAGAGGAGTAGGGCACTGGCCCCATATACTGGAGATGGGTGGTTCAAACCCAGCCCCGGCCAAAAACTGCAAAAAAAAAAAAAAAGAAGCAAAGGTTATAAGGGTGCTGAGAGCTTATAAGTGGGAAACAATGCATGAGAGGTAATTGGTCAGGGAAAATATCTACAAAGAAGATTGAGTAAATATCTGAAGAATGAATAGTAGTTAATTTGAAGAGATAATTGAATGAGTGAACAACCAAATAGAAACATCCCTTGAGGTCTGGACGTTGTGAAGGAGAACTAGGAATCTGGAGATTTAACATGAACACATAACTGGGTAATTGATGCCATAGAAGTGGGTGAGCTTTATTTAACAGGAGGCTACATTGAATGAAGGGGGGTCAGGATAGATCACTAATGAAATTCAAGAAGGTTGCTAACTTTTTCTTTTCTTTCTTTTTTTTTTTTTTTGAGACAGTGTCTCACTATGTTGCCCTTTGTAGAGTGCTGTGGCCTCATAGCTCACAGCAACCTCAAATTCCTGGGCTCAAGTGATTCTCTTGTGTCAGCCTCTCAAGTAGCTGGGACTGCAGGTGCTTGCCATAGCCCCTGGGTTTTTTTGGAGATGAGATCTCACTCTTGCTCAGGTTGGTCTTAAACTGAGCTCAAACAGTCTGCCCATCTCAGCCTCCCAAAGTGCTAGGATTACAGGTGTGAGCCATCACACCCAGCCTTAAGGTTGCTAGCTTTTATGGCATGTTAGAATGTTAGTTCTGTAGTTGGATTTGGTTTTACTAAATTGAGCCTTTTTTTTTTTTTTTTTGAAACAGTTTCACTTTGCCTCCCTCAATAGAGTTCTCTGGCATCCTAGCTGACAGCAACCTAAACTCTTGGGCTCAAATGATTCTCTTGCCTCAGCTTCTGGAGTAGCTGGGACTACAGGTGTCCTCCACGGCCCCTGGCAGTTTTTCAAGACTGGGTTTCACTCTTGCTCAGTCTTGAACTCTGAGCTCTGTCAATCCACCCGCCTCAGTCTCCCAGAGTGCTAGGATTACAGGAGGAATGTTTTAAGAAAAAGTTCCTTTACCATTCAATTTGCGACAAATGGAGGAACTGTCTTTGTTTTTTACTTCAACTATTTCCCATATTTTTCCTGCTTTTCTCTGCCTAGCCTCATCACTCCCAACTTCTAATAGTATTAAAATGAAAGCATAGATATTATAATTAGACCTGTGTTTGGATCTCAGCACTGCCACTAATAGATGTAGGATCTTTTGCAAACTACCTGTCTGTCTGTATCTCATTTTCTTTGGATTTTCTAGGATACTTACACTCTTAAGTACGGTGTTATAGTAGTTGTTTGCCAGTAACAAATACTTGTTCTGTTTGTCTTTTTCCTTACAGCCTATTTTGTTGTTCTAGGTAGGTGAGTTATTTTATCTGTGATCATTTATGCTCTGTACCATCTCCTTGTGGCAGAATATTAACAGCAGCTTTTCCCTCAGAGCAAAAGAGCCTTTCATTGTAGTGGAAAAACTCCTTTCTGGAAAGGAAGTATAGGACGGTTTCTGGATTATTGTAATCTAGGATTTTTCAACAATGACTCTATTGACATTTGGAGCTAGATGATTCTTGGTTATGGCAGTGGTCCTGTTTATTGTTAGGATGTTTTGCAACATCTGTGCCTTTACCTACTAGATACCAGTAGCATTCCCCCCAAGTTGAGACAACCAAAAATATCTTTGGACATTGCCAGATTTTTCCTAGAGGGCAATATATCTGTTGGAGAGCCATTTGCTAAAATAGTCTGTTTCTTCACGTGGATGCTGTTTACGTGACCAGGTTTAGTTTATGAAAATGCAGAATTATACATACAAGATATATGCAACTTTTTGTTATGAGTATTATATTTCCATAGAAAGTAGAAACCAAAAGCAGTTAGAGAACCAGACTCTGTAACTGATAAACTATGTTTAGGTATGTCTGGGTTTTCCTTCCAGAGGTCCTCAAACTTTTTAAACAGGGGGCCAGTTCACTGTCCCTCAGACCATTGGAGGGCCGGACTATAGTTTAAAAAAAAAATTATAAATAAATTCCTATGCACACTGCACATATCTTATTTTGAAGTAAAAAAACAAAACGGGAACAAATACAATCACACCACCTCATGTGGTCTGTGGGCCGTAGTTTGAGGACCCTTGGAAAAGGCGAGGTGGAATTAAGGGGAGAAAAGGCTTCCTGGTAGGATGGAAAGGCAGCAAAATCTGACTTCCAAATGTCTCTTTTCAATTCCTCTCCAGTAGAGTATGGAATTCAACCTAGGAAAATTTTTATTCCAAGATTTCAGAAAAATGCTCTGGATGCAAGATGAAGTCAGCAAAACAGGTATCTTCCTACCCACCTTCTCTTCTGTATTGTGACAGCAAAGGAGAGGATCACCTGTTTTGTCATTTTAGCTCTTAGGACTCTTTCTGATGGCCACTGAAGTTACTTCTGTCTTTTTTTTTGTTGTTGTTTGTTTGTTTTTGAAGTTACTTCTGAAAGTGTTTGCTTTTACCCTTAGTGTAAAATCTTTCAGTTTTTCTTTAATTTGTACAGGTGTGTAGAATGTCCTTCCACATTAGATGGTAATGACTGCTCCCTGAAAATGTAGTACCCAGAGAATTCCTTGGATAGGGTCCAAGCTGGAAGCAATAGGTTAAGTAATCCACCTCAGTGTCTTGAGAGGAGTTGAAGAAAAGATTCCATTTTGAAGTTTGAAAGATCTTGTAAAGAGAGGGCAGGCCTTGGGCCAAGCAGCCTTTGAGGTGGTAAACAGCTCATAAGCAAGAGCTGGCATGTGCCAACAAAGTCTCTCAAAGGCTTCAGAGTTAGCAGATGAAAGAAGTTTTTGGAAGCCTCTGCAAGTGGTAGGTTTGTATGCTACAGAGCTGGAAATGGAGTAAGAGAGAGAGCTTGGACTTGGTCTCTGGGGTCTAGGCATTGCCCTGAAAGAAAAAATTTTATTTCTTCTTTTCTGGTTTTATTTTTTCCTCCCCCTTAATAATAAGATTTCAAGGTATAGGAAATAATTGGATATTGAGTGTTTTGTAACTCTTCTAGGGCAGCCTGTTAATAATATTCTGCTAAGAAGACAGAAGAAATTTGAACTATGTACAATCAAAGCTCATAACCTTTATGAAAATACCCTAAGCAAGGAACTTTCCATTTATTTGGGGATGTTTAGGTTGCCACTGTAGTGTTTTGTTTTGTTTTGTTTTTGTGAAAGAGTCGTACTCTTGTTGCCCAGGCTAGAGTTCTGTGACATCAGACAGGTTCTGTGTGCCTAGCTCATGGCAACCTCAAAGTCTTACACTCAGGGGGTCCTCCTGCCTTAGCCTCCCAAGTAGCTGAGTTTATAGGCACCCACCACAGTGCCTGACTGATTTGTTCTCCATCACCCTCTGTAGAAGGCTGTGGCATCACAGCTCACAGCAACCTCCAGCTCTCAGGCTTAGGCAGTTTTCTTGCCTTAGCTTCCCAAGTAATTGGGACAACAGGCACCCGCCACAATGCCCAGCTGTTTTTTTGTTGCAGTTTGGTTGGGGCAGGATTCGAACCTGCCACCCTCTGTATATGGGGCTGGCACCCTACTTACTGAGCCACAGGCACTGCCCTGGTTTGACATCTTAAGGACAAGAAGCATGCCTTATCTTTGTGATGATAGTATGGTAGATTATCAATAAATAGTTGCTGAGTTTGGATTTATTTAGCCTACTTGAGAAAATGTTAGGAGACCTTCTTCAAAATAGTATTCCCTGCTAACTTGACTGCAGTTCTTTTGGGATTTGAAGGGGTTTTTGTTTTGAAACAGAGTCTCACTATGTCACCCTCAGTAGAATGCTATGGGCATCACAGCTCACAGCAACTTAAAACTCTTGGGCTTAAGTGATTCTCTTACCTGGGCTTCCCAAGTAGCTGAGACTACAGGCGCCCATCACAACCCCCAGCTATTTTTTGGTTGTAGTTGTCATTTATGTTTGGCAGGCCCTGGCTGGGTTCAAACCTGCCAGCCCTGGTGTATGTGGCCAGTGCCCTCACCACTGAGCTACAGGCACGGAGCTGATTTGAAGGTTCTGAGTTTCCCATTAAAATGCACATATCCAGGGAGAGAGAGGTAATACTCTGAGCTATTATCAACAAACATCTTATGGGAATTAGTTGTTTCTCAGCTGATTTCTAATCTGAAAAATACCTTGCAGGATGAGACTTGGGTAAGAAAGAAAGGAAAAGGGCAGAGACTTGAGCACACAGTACCATGGGGAACAAAAAAATTACCATTTCCCTCAGAGTTACTGATTTCTTTTCCTAATGTGTAATGTATATCACTTCACTTGACATAGGTGTGCTACATTTAGAAGCCTTGGTTCTGCAGTGGAACTAGAGGATTAGATCAGCAGAAATGAGTCATTTCTATTACTTGAAGGTCTGAATCACTTAGGTTATTTAGTACTTTGTGATATTATGGGTCTGGTGGCATACTCACTCTTTGCAGAGATACTTAGTAGCTGTATGTAGAGTACTCATAATATTCTAAACCTGCTCCCTAATTTTGACCAGCCATTTTGTAAATGAATGGTAGCTATCAGTTACCCTATTAACTTCCTGGAGAATTGTTGAGCACAAGATGAAAGAATAAACCTGAAAACACTGAAAAAATTACACCAATGCAAAAAATATTATTCCAGTCTTTAATACATGACTTTGGAAAACTCAACTTCTTGAAATCCCGTTTATCTTGGAAAAAAATTAGTCCTAAAACCCTTATCAGCTCTAAAATTGTGAGCAATGACTGGCATGGTGGCGCACACCTGTATTCCTAGCACGTGGGGAGGCCAAGGCTGGAGGATCCCTTGAACTTAGAAGTTTGAAGCCAGCCTGAGCAAGAGCGAGACCCCATCTCTACTAAAAATAGAAATATTAGCCAGGCTAGTCCCAGCTACTTGGGAGGATGCGGCAGGAGGGTTGGTTGAGCCCCAGAGTTTGAGGTTGCTGTGAGCTAGGCTGGCATCATGACACTCCAGGCAAAAGAGTAAGACTCTGTCTCCAAAAAAAAAAAAGAAGAAGAAAAGAAAAGAAAAATCTGAGAGATTCCCTTTCCTGTTTCATTCTTACCTGTGTCCCTTGCTTCCATGTAATTTCTTCTTAGCACAGCAGCCATAGCGATTCTTTTAAACGTGGCCAATCAAGGTTCAAATGAGGCCAGTTCAAGACTAGCCTGGGCAATTCAGGGAGACCCTGATCAGTGTTACTCTTCTGCTCAAACCGTTCATTGGCTCTTCATTACAAGCACAGAAAAAGCCCATGGTTAGTAAGTTTCGACATGATATGCACTTTCTTTGTCATATCACTGTGGCCTTATCTTCTCTTTCTCTC
Source organism: Loris lydekkerianus (assembly GCA_963574355.1). Lineage (NCBI taxonomy): Eukaryota > Metazoa > Chordata > Mammalia > Primates > Lorisidae > Loris > Loris lydekkerianus. The sequence continues at coordinate 32,175 of CAUYPK010143584.1, forward strand.
CTCCAGCCATACTGGGTTCTGCTTTTCCTTGAATAGCAGCTCCTTTTGCCTTAAGACTCTTACACCGAAGGTTATGGTTGCTCGAATTCTCTTTTATTAAATAAATAAGTGGTTTGGTGAACTACCTCATCTGTCTTAAGACTTTGCTCAATTGTCACCCTATTTTAAATTTGTAACTTCCTCTGCACTTCCCCTACTCATCCTGCTCCATTGTTTTTTCCTTAAAACACTAATCTCCTTTTAATCTACTATATGTGGTTATTTATTATATTTATGGTTTGTTATCTAGATCTGTCTGCTAGAATGTAAGCTCTACCAGGGCTGAGATTTTTATTTTGTTTTATTTTGCTTTTTGTACCTTTGTTTCCTATGCACTTATAATAGTAACTGGCCCAATAAATATTTGTTAAACCTGTGAATGAACTGTGCAATATGATGAATACTAATCTCATTTTTAGCTAATATAAGCCCCAGTTAGCTCATTTATGAAATACTGGTTTTGATCTCTAAATTATTGTCAGAGGCTTTCCTCAGATTATTTTGTAGTCCTTGATTGTCTGCTTATGTTTTAAACATCTTGAAGATGGGACATTGAAAGTTATATTTGAAGCTCTGAGTGAATCTGTAGGACATATTTATGATGATCTTCACAGTGAGATGACTGTTAAGTTGGGGAACCCCAGATGTCAATATTTTTAGGTCTTTCCTCATGGGTTTACTGCATTTATTTTAAAAGAAAAAAATCAAGGCTTCTTCCAGTTATCCTAGAGGATAAAGAATGACAGTCAGGGCTCGGTGCCCGTAGCTCAGTAAGTAGGGCGCCAGCCACCTACACCGAGGGTGGTGGGTTCAAGCCTGGCCAGGGCCTGCTGGAGAACAATGACAACTGCAACCAAAAAATAGCCAGGTGTTGTGGTAGGTGCCTGTAGTCCCAGCTACTCGGGAGGCTGAGGCAAGATAATTGCTTAAGCCCAAGAGTTTGATGTGCTGTGAACTGTGACAGAACATCACTCTACAGAGGGTGATATAGTGAGACACTGTCTCAAAAAAAAAAAAAAGAATGACCATCAGTTTTCTTTATGCCAAATGAAAAATAGGACTGGGGGCCCAGCCTTTAGCATTCAGTACACTTAAATCCACATTTAACCTCCTTATTTTAGGTATGGTACTCCTATCTTTTACTATGTGTAGAACATCTTAATCCAGAGATCCTCTTAATTTAGGGTTGTCCAGCCTCTGTTTTCTTTCCTTCTTCTGTCACACATTAGAAGAATGAGAGTTGTCTTGGGCCACACATTAAATACACAAACACTAACAAAAACTGATTAGCAAAAAGAAAAAAAAAGTGTTCATGCATACTTTTCGTGATATTGGACAGCACAGATAGGCAGAAAGTCCTCATAATCAGCAGGTGGCCTGTGCCACAGGTTGGACACCCCTGCTATAAGTGATCCTGTTTCCCAAATGGGGGATGGTATCTGAGTGACAACAGGAATTAAGGCTATATAACTGCTTCTTACACAGTTTTCAGTCAGTCTTGTTTATTATGAATCACCATTTCCCCATCACGAGTCATCTGGTGCTTGCCAGTTTCTGAACTTTTTGGGGAAAGATTCTGTGGTGTTAAGTGAAAGTTTTCCTTGTTAAGGGCTTACTTAGTATTCAAATATAATATTCTTATGTTGGTTTAGTTAGTTACCATTACTTTATTTGCTTTCCAGGTTCTAAAATGTTACTGTAGTCTACTCTTCAGTTCTTCTCTTCCTTATGGGCTTAAAGTCTTTTAAAATCCTTTATTGTAGTTTTTTTTTTTTTTTTTTAAACAGTCTCACTATGTCACCCTCAGTACAGCGCCCTGGCGTCACAGCTCACAGCAACCTCCAACTCCTGGGCTCAAGTGATTCTCCTGCCTCCGCCTCCCAAGTAGCTGGGACTACAGGCGCCCGCCACAGCGCTTGGCTATTATTTGGTTGTAGCCATCATTGTTGTTTGGCAGGCCTGGGCTGGATTTGAATCCCCCAGCTCAGGTGTATGTGGCTGGCACCTTAGCAGCTTGAGCCACAGGCGCCGAGCTGGTTTTTGCATATCTTAAGAGCTCACTCATTAGTGCTGAGCATTATGACATGTTATGGAGGTACTACAATTTGCTTTAATATTCCCCTGTTGAAGGACATCTGGGCTATTTCAGTTTTGGGCTGTTGTGGAAGGAAAAAAAAAAAAAGACTATGAACATTTATGTGCTGGGGTTTTTTGTTTCTCTGGGACAGATACGCAAGAGTGCCATTGCTGGGTCATATGGTCTTCATTTCTCTGGGACAGATACCTAAGTGTACAATTGCTATGTCATAAGGTTTTTATTTCTCTAGGACAAATACCCAAGGGTACAATTGCTGAGTCATACAGTTATTATTATTTTTTTTTTTTTTTGGCCAGGGCCGGGTTTGAACCCACCACCTCTGGCATATGGGGCTGGCGCCCTACTCCTCTGAGCCACAGGCACCACCTTAATACAGTTATTTTGTGTTTAGCTTTTTAAGAAACTACCAAATTGGTTTCCAGAGTGGATGTACCATTATATTACCACCCACAATGTGTAATAGATCTGGTTTCTTTGCATTCTTTCTAGTATTTCTGTTTTCACTGTTTTTTATTTTAGCCATTCTGATATCTCATTGCAATTTTAATTTGCCTTTCCCTAATCATTAATTATGTTGAAGATTACTTCATGGGATTGTCACCAGTATATTCTCTTTAGTGTAATGTCTGTTTTTTGCCCATTTTCTAATTGAGCAGATATTTTTATTTATTTATTTGTTTTTATTATTATTATTATTTTTTTTTTGAGACAGAGTCTTATTATGTCACCCTCGGTAGAGTGTTGTGGCATCACAGCTCACAGCAACCTCAAACTCCCGGACTTAAGTGATTCTTTTGACTCAGCCTCCCAGTAACTGGGATATAGGCGCTTGCCACAGCGCCCAGCTATTTTTTGTTGCAGTTGTCATTGTTGTTTTAGCTGGCCTGGGCTGGATTTGAACCCGCCAGCCTCGGTGTATGTGGCTGGCACCGTAACCTCTGTGCTATGGGCACCAAGCCTGAGTGGATATTTTTACTATTGAGTTTTGCAAGTCCTTTATTCTAGATCCAATCTTTTGTCAGATACATGGTTTGTATATATTTTCTTCCAGCCTATGGCTTTTTTTTTTTTTGAACATGAGAAAAATTTTTCATAGGGCAAAAGTTTTAGTTTTGATGGGGTCCAGTACCAGTTTTTTCCTTTATGATGGACTATGTTTCAGTGTCAGATCCAAGTTTGCCTGACCTAAATCCTGAATATTTTCTGTTGTTTTTTCTAAAAGTTTTGTAATTTTATGTTTTACATATAAATGAATGATCCATTTTTATAGAAAATGTGAGGCTTAGATTGAGATAATTTTTATATGTTTAATTCAATTCTTATGAATGTTTAATTGCTCCAGCACCATTTCTTATAAAGGCCTTTTTTCTTCCATTGAACTACTTTTGCACTTTTGTCAAAAATTAGTTGAGCTGGGTGCCGTGGTTCACACCTATAATCTCAACACTTCAGGAAGATGGCCTAGGAGAGAATCACTTGAGATGAGGATTAGAGGCTGCAGTCAATTGTGATTATACTCGTTTACTCTAGCTGGGTAACAAAGTGAGATTTTGTTTCTAAGAAAAGAAAAAAAGAAAAGAAAAGAAATAGTTGAACTTATGGGTATATGTCTATTTCTGGGTTCACTATTTTGTTCCATTGATCTATTTTTCTGTCCCTCTGCCAGTATCACAAGGTCTCCATTATTATAGTTTTTTTTTTTGTTTTTTTTTTTTTAGATATTATCTTTCTCTCTCACCCCAGGCTACAGTGCCCTCAAATTCCTAGGTTCAGGAAATTCTCCTGCCTCAGCTTCCCAAGCAGCTGGGATTACAAGTGCTCGCCGTGATGCCTAATGGAATCTTTGCCTTTGCTCAGGCTGGTCTCGAACTCCTGAGCTCAAGCAATCTACCCCCCTTCAACCTCCAAGAACGGTGGGATTATAGGTGTGAGCCACCATACCCGGCGTACTGTAGCTATTTTAATAAGTATTAATATTGGGTAGATCAATTCTTTTACTGTAATCATTTCTGTTTATCAAGATTGTTTTTACCTTTCCACATAAATTTGGGGAGAATTAACATTTTAGTTTATTTTTGGTCTTAAAGTAGTCTATGTTTAGTGTAATCCATCAGTCTTTTTCTTATGATTCCTGAATTGTATGTCTAATTAAAAAGTGACCTTTTACCTCAAGAATGTAAAAATAGGGTGGTGCCTGTGGCTCAGTAAGTAGGGCGCCCGCCCCATATACCGAGGGTGGCAGGTTCGAACCCGGCCCCGGCCGAACTGCAACCAAAAAATAGCCGGGCGTTCTGGCGTGCACCTGTAGTCCCAGCTGTTCAGGAGGCTGAGGCAGAAGAATCGCAGAAGCCCAGGAGCTGCAGGTTGCTGTGGGTCCTGTGACTTCACAGCACTCCACCGAGGGTGGTAGAGACTCTGTCTCTACAAAAAATAAATAAATAAATAAATAAATAAAAATAAAAATAATGTAAAAATAGGAACTAGTGGTTTTTTACTTAAGTATTTTGGTTTTATATTTAGTTCTTTAAACCATCTGGTATTCATTTTGGTGTGCCGTAGGAATCTAATCATTTTTAAAACCCAATTGGAGAGTACCCTTATTATTATTACCCAAGTATTAGTCATATTTTTGAATTGATTTAAGATGCTGTTTTTATCATATTCTTTTTTTTTTTTTATTGATAAAAATATGCACCATAGATGTGGCCCAACCCCTTACCCTCCCTCCACCCAAACCTCCCCCCTCCCTTCCCCTTCCTTGGTCCTTTCCCCATAGTCTTGTGGTATAGTTGGGTTATAGCCTTCATGTGAAAGCTATAGTTTAGCTTCATAGTAGGGCTGAGTACATTGGATACTT
>CAUYPK010143586.1:0-22921 GCA_963574355.1 Loris lydekkerianus
TGAGCCAGTTCTTTCCTAGCAAAGAGATTCCTGACATTAAGAGCCTTTTGTTTTTTTTTTGTTTTTTTTTTTTTTTTACGCGATGGGGGGGCGGTTTATCCCCCCGGGGGGCGGGTCGGGGCGGAATCAAAACCCCCCCCCCGGGCGCAACACCCGCCCCCCCACAGATAAAAAAAAAAAAAAAAAAAAAAAAAAAAAAAAAGGCTCTTAATGTCAGGAATCTCTTTGCTAGGAAAGAACTGGCTCAGTGTCAGAAATAAGCTAAAAATGGTTAGCCCTTCACAGGTGATTTTGGTGAGTTATAATGAAAAGTCACCAGGGTCTGAGAGTCTGTTGATATAACAGAGATGACAAGATGACGAATGTTGGACACAGGAGCTGGTTGCAACATTAGGAATGGATTCAATTAAAAATACTTTATCAAATTAAAAGGATTATGGAGGATACAACGAGTTCCCGAAAGCCTGCAAGGGACATTAATCACAGGAGCGCCCGAGCCCAGCCCTGGCCTGGAGGAGCCCTTGAAGCACAGCCGCTGCAGGGGTTCTTTACACACCGAGCCCCTGCCATATTTTAAAACTTAAACCACATTTTTACTGCCACATTATCAAAAATTAGCCTTAGACCCTCAATGCTTTAAGCAAAGAATATTCATCTTTTTAACATTTTTAGAGAGTGGGTGAGAGTTTGTTTGCTGGAATTATTGCGAGAAAATCTGATTTGCTTTTTCTTGATTGCTCTGAAGCCCCACCTACCGGGAGCTGCCCGGTTGCCTTCTTCGTCCTCCAGCTGGCTGGGGCGGGCCGCAGAGTCTGGACGATTTTCCTGGCAATGGCGTTTTAATGTTCAGGCTATTTGTCATCTCCTAGAATTTTGTCCTTCACTCTGCCCATTTTTCTTCTCTGCTTCTCAAAGCAATGTGACAAGAATCTTAAAAGAAGTCAGAGTGAGAACAGATTCCGAAGTAGTGATACTGTTTCAGGTAGGCAGACGTCCTTGAAAAGAGCGCGTCAATTCTCACCCACACTTCGGGACAGTATTACGCCTGCAGCAGAGGTCTGGCAATCCTGACAGCTGTGTGGTCAGGCGTGTATAGCGTTCTGCCTGGTGGTCAAGATGTCAGGAATACAAGCTCGAGATCAGGGCAGGACCTTACACACTTGGGTCGTGTTAGGAAAACGTGCGTGGCTATAAAGATGTGTCTACAAGCAAGAAAGACATGAACCAGCGACAGTGATCAAAGCATTTCTCAGCATGAAAGTAGATTATTTGGCTAGGTATGTTGGAGCTCAGACCATCTGGGTATTTTTGTGATAATATTACACTTTACATGAATTTCTTTGCTACTTCTTCCATTTGCCCACCACTCATGGAGCACCAGAGGGTCCCTGCAGGTGCTAGACACTGAATAATCTGCCATCAAGCCTTCTCTCCCTCCACTTGCAAGGAGCTCGCGATCCGAATGGTGAGGTGTGGAGAGCTTTTTTCACATAACATTCAGGCAGAAAAGTGGTTAAGAGTTATGAAATCATGGACAAGCAGTCACCAAGTCTGTCCTGTGAGGATCTGTTGGAGGCTTTGCCCAATGGACTGTTGAGTAAGACAAGGAGTTCGTCAGGTGGGAAGGGTGTTGCATGCTTATTGGAGGTGAGGACGGAGACTACAGGATATAGCAGAAAAGCAGGTGGTGACCCGATTGTGAGGTCACCAGCCTGTAAAGGGTGGAGTCACCTAGGGTGATAGATTGCTACAGAAGGCTCCAGAGCTCCAGGAGGAAAGGTCCAGGCTGCTTCTCAAGAGCAGATGGTGCCAAAGGAGAGCGGGACACAGACAGGCAGAGTGTGGGCCATGGTCCTCAGTCAGGAGGGAGAACATAGGGTTGAGGCATTTGCCAGTGGCCTGATTCCAAGGTGGACCACGGCCTGTGATGACAGGGAGGGTTCCTAACCTCCATACAAGAGGAAATTGAAACACGGGGTCACACAAAGCAAAGACATGTGTTAAAGGCAGAGTATGGAATGTAGAGTCCACTCTGAAAGATGCAGAGCACTCCAAAGGAGTGCACGGGGCTGGGCTCCCCTCTCTGACATTCCCCAAGGGCTGGAATGCTCACAGGCTTTCTGGGAAAGCAGTGGAGAGTCCCTGGAACTGAGGGCCTTTCTCCCTTTCAGCCTATATAGGGGAATTTTCAGGGTATTTGTAAATGACCATGGCACTCGTGCTCATGAGGGTAGTAGTTTATTTAGGAACACTGTCACCTCAACTGCACACATACTGCAATCAAAGGATGCTTCAGACAAGGATGTCATAATCACAAAGTGATAATTAACGGGTCCCTGCTGGCGACAGGGACCTTACTAGGCACCTGCTCCTTCTTGCTCTGTTACCCTTCTCCTCCTGCCCCTGGGCTACACCCTGCAGGGTGTCTGACTCCTATCTCAGACTAAAGAAGAAGGGGTGAGAGATTTCTAAGTAAAAAGCAACATATGTAATGACAAATTAGGTGGAAAAGGGGACACCTGGGAGGCCAAGTAGATTTGGGTGTAACAATGTTAGCTGATGTAAGAGTGGGGAGGATAACAGTGACAAAACAACGCTCACTCCATGTGCACTGGTGTCAGGTGTCACACCAGCTCCTTTACAGGTGCAACTTGCCTCATCCGCACAGTAAGCCTATGGAAGAAGCGCTGTTCATGTTTGCGTTTTTACAGATGAAAAGAATCAAGGCTTAGACAAGTTAAACAATTCACTGAGTCATACGATGTTGAATATCAGAAAAGTGATAATTCCCTGCCCTACTGGGTCCTGTGGTTACTCGAAGTCACAACCACCCAGCATACCGGATGGAACATCACTCCCAGCCGACTCTCCAATAGAATTCAAATAATGTAAGGAAAAGATCCATATCCCACCTACTTCAGATTTCCTCCCGTGTCTATCAAGTGCCCAGCTCCTGATAGGTGTGAGAGAAAAGCTTGTGATTTAGAAAACGATTCAGTCTTAGTCACAGAACTGGTGACGCCACTGCCATGATGTGTCATCGTATTAGTTATTCACAACTGTCTCTTAAGTTTCCTATTCGTGACTGCTTTGATCCAGAGCAAAGCACCACCCAAACAATGATGGAAACAGCCAGGAAAATGCCGAGGGGGCAGGGGCAGCTCAGGGTGGTCCTCCAGCCGTGTCCTGTCCAGCCCTGCACCCCAATGCTGGTCTGGGGCACGGAAGCCTCCGCTCCTCGGCCACTCTCCCCTGTGAGCTTGCCCATGGGGCACAACGGGGGAAGGAGACTCAGCAGGGCCTGCTTCGTCCTCTCTGCCTCCACTCACGCTATGTCACCCCAACCCTGGCTCTACACCAGGCAGCATGAGGGTTGGTTAATTTCAGGTTTTGCTTTTTGTACCTCCAGAACCAGCCCAATGCCTGACCTCAGACCAGTTAGCTCCCCATCCCTGCAGGTCAGTCCCCACTGCTCATCACCTCCGTCCCCGGCCTCCCCCTGCCCCCCGGCCCTGGCACAAGCTGCTCCTGCAGGCCCCTTCAGTATCCTCCATGCTGCCTCAGTGTCCCCTTCCACCTCCACCATCCTCCAATTCATGCTCCACCACTTCCTGAAATTACAATTCTCTCCATTCAAATAACAAACTCCAATTCTGCTTTCCTGACTAGGCTGTGATTGAGAGCGTAAGGTATTCATCTCGCCCTTTCATGACTTGTGGGAACGTTGACGCCCTCTAGCACACAATTCCCCTGCCCGGCCCTGCACCTGTCCGACCTGAGGAGGGTGCCAGTCTTCTGGGACAGCAGCCCTGTATAAACCTCAGCCCAGAAAGGACCTCCTCTGCCGGGGCTTCTTCCTGAGCAGCTGCTCTGACCTAGGGTGCTGAACGCCAGAGAATCACAAGAAATAGCTGAAGTTTCTAACTTGTGCTTTTGCCCTCCTGAAACAGCAAACTCCCACAGGTTGTTACTTCTCAGACAGGCGCTCCAGCTCCCGCCTCAGTGACGTCATAGAAACGGAGCCTAGACAGGCCGTGAGTCCAGCACTCCGTCCCCTCTGGACTGTGTGAGCATAGGTAGTATTACTGATTTTCTTAAATATGACTGTGTGCTACGAACTTGACTATCTCCCTCTAAAAAGCCCCCTGTAACACCACTTCAGAGACTGTCCTCTCAATGTGCAATGATTCTCTGCTTTGTTCTAGCCAATCTGTGATTTTTTTCTGAGTTTGGTGCCAGCTGACAAGTGGCAAGCCAGAATAGACCACTTCTTAAATGCCAGCAGAATCCCCAAAGAGTTGTCAGCATAAAGATGGAAAATGACCTTTGCTCCTGCTGCGTGGGGCTGGGCATTTGAGTTGCTCCTCCAGGATCTCTGCAAACTTCATCCTGAGGACTATTCAAGGAGAGTAAGTGGAGGATAGGAGGAGATAGGAGATGGATGCTCTCAGAATTGGCCGTGTTGGACTAAGGGGGAAGGATCACATGATTTGCAGGACCACAGTTAGACGGGTTAAGTCAGGCTGCAGCCTGGGCATTGCCACATGCTAAAGAACACTCGGTTGCCCAAGGCCAGACCGTCCTGAATGCCCCTGATGTCCTGTGATTTTGAAAGCTATGCCGGGCTGGGGCTGGCCAGTGCTTGGGTGAGAGAAGACTCCATCAACCCCTCAGGGTGCAGAGAAGGAAACCGATTCAGGGAGAGGGACAGATCTGCCTGTGTCACACATCCAGTTAGGATCAGGGAGGGTTAGAATTCAGGTCCATGGACCTTTTACACTTCTAGGTTATCATTCACTTTCAATTTAGGGAGTTTGTATTAGTTAGACCAAAAGACCCCAGATTTGTCTATAAAAGACCAGACAGCACACATTGGGCTGTGCGGCCCCACTAGCTGCCTCACGGCTGCTCATCGTGCCTTTGAGCATGGAAGTAACCACACATGAACAAACAAGGATGGTCATGTGCAGCGACACTGTAGCTATTTACAAAAATAGGCTGCAGGTCGGACTGTGCCCACGGAGGTTCACTTATGGTCCTCTGAGTTAGGTCACAGTAACAAAGAGACCTAAATCACTCAGCTCAAGCAAGGCCAGGTTCACGTGTCTCACACTGACAGAGTCTCAGTAGACTGTCCGGAGCTGACAGAGAAACAGGGTGCTGTTGGTGACCAGGAAGATACCCTCTCTTTTGCTGACATCCTTGACACAGTGACACAGGAGCTTCAACTCATTTCCTCAGATATGTGGGTCACTCTGAAAGTTTTGAGACAGACTGTGCTAAGTTCCGACACTGTCTTTTCTGATTCACTTCTGCAAGTTTTAACTTGCTGAGTCTATTGGTGCTGCTGGGAGGGCTTCATTTCTTCCTGTCCATGTGGATTTTATGTTTCTTGATTTTCGTGTACCTCAAAACTTTTGTCATGACCCCGTATCTGCTTCAGCTCCAGCCAGTAGCACTGAATTCTGGCCAGCAGGCATGAGAATAGAAGGAGTAAGACACACCCATTCTCTTCCGGAGCCAAGTCAGAAGCTGCTCATCACTTTCACCCAGGCTTTACTGGTCACTACTCAGTCACACCATCACTTCTAACTACAAGAAAAGTTGGGGACGTAGTGTAGATTTTGGACAGCCAGTTGCCCTTCCAAATTCTACTGCTAAAGGAAGAATGATCAGGTGGCCACTGTGGGCAAGCAGTGACTGTTCCCTCAGCAGATACTTAATTTACTAAAGACTCTCTGAGAGTACGTATGCTATGAAGCTGCTTTCCTTCAATCCTATGAAGACCAATTTCATATAACAACATTACCTTTAAAAATAGCTACTTCAGCAACTCTATGTTCTTTTTAAAAGGAAGTGTTGCTTCTGGTTGGGTGATTATAGGTTGTGTAGCAAAACAGGTCTGGTTTTATCTCACCATTCAATGTATGATCTGATCCTCAGCTTCCTCCCCTGTGACATGGACTGTAAGTAGATTAGAAATAAAAGACAAGGTTTATGTAAAGGTCCTGGTTCACAAAAGGACATCAATAGATTAATAATTAGTTCATCTTCATCTTTATTATAAAACAGGGAACTGAATGGTGTCCTATTAGAGGGATAAACTTTTCAACACACACAAACTAAATATGATCAATTATCAGGTTCTGATTCTTTTTATAGTCTGTGCCTCTTTTCATTAATAGAGTGATATCATCAACACAGAAGCTGCCCACCACTGTGGGTGACAGGGCACAGGGGAAAGAGCTGCTTTGGGCCTCCGAGAACACAGGGGGTATCTTTTGGCTCTCTGCTTCATTTGCCAGGGGATTGGGAACTACAATCACTTAGCCAGCATTCCACAGGCCATTTTAAGGCTTAAGATTCTAATCTCTCACCAGGAAGCATTTCAATCATCTTTTCAATAAATTCAGAAATGAGACTTTTCTAATTTCTCTTTACAAGTCTGTGCGCCTATGACAACTGTCATCACAAATGCTAAAAGTTTTATTTATAAAATGTATCCTGGGCATTCTCCCATCATGAATTCTTGCTGCATATGCCTGAATTGGGGCAGAATTTGAGAAAATTCACTTGGTCAAAATCCTAATCTCATGCCACTGAACATCAATCATAGACCAACAATTAAAGGAATTTATTCTGAACTCCCTCAACAGCCCTGCCTGGACAGAGGTCTTGGGTCTCTGCTCCAGATGAGCAACATTCCACTGAGACCGCATTTCCTTTCCTTCAGAGCATGAATCTCCAAAGAAAAGAGTCACTGAGATAAGTCACACACTGGCCCAAGATTTGTCCCCTTTTGACAGATGAGACAGCTGGTTATCAATTCTCAGGCTTCCCACAGGCAGCAGCTAAAGCTGGTTCAGCAGGAAAGACCTAAAAGTTGGGCATGGTATAGGATTTCCTGTCAGCAGAGTCTGAGTGGGAGCCAGACAGGGCAACGCGGACAGAGTGGCTCTGACAGAAAGCAGCAGGATGAACAGAAACGAGAAGGTGTGGAACTGGTGGTCCATGAGGAAGCTGCAGCTCTCTCCTGCAGGGCAGGTGCCGGGAAGGTGGCAATGGGAGTGGGAGGGAAATGTGGTGTCAGGACAAACATCCTATTCAAGATCTCAGGCTTCATTTTGTAGACAATCAGACCAATAGGGAGAAATGGACATGGTCACATCCAACTTTCCAATAGTAATTGTGCCTGTGTGAAGGTCAGTCTGAGGGGCCAGAGGCTGGGCCCAAGTCAGGAGGGCAGGGTAGTGTCACAGTGAGGGATGACAGACATCCGAGTTGGGCCTGGCAGTCACTGCACAGAGAACAGGGCAGATTCAATTTTTATTCCAGAGGTCACACCAGTAGGACCTGCCTGATTTCACAGTGGTGGGGGACCAGAGAAGTAGACAGGAGGAGTTAGAGGAAGAGGGAGAGGGAATTCATTCTGAGAGAGGTGTGTCTGTGTCTGGAGAGCAGAATAGCACAGGAATAGGTACTAGGCAAACCACAGGCAAAGGGACAAGTCATCCCAGAAGGAAATCATCTCCTCCTCACGGGGAATGGGGAGAATCACAAGATGAGGAGACATCTCAGGTTACATATGACAATTCCCTCATCCTAAACCTATGTCCAGTACCCTGTGAATAGGTGTGTCCCAATTTGAGCTCATATGATCATAGCATATCCATGAGACAGAGTTGAAACGGTCCACTGGACACCAGGAACAGTGGTTTTCAGGCAGGAAAAATAGTCTGGGAGTCAGGAGCTCATAAACTTTCTATCACTACCTTTGCCTTAACATATTGTTTTATTTTGCACAAAACTATCCATCCTCATCCCAGGGGACTAATTTCTTCATTTGTATCAGTAGTTTCCTTTTTTTCTGTATAAGAACAAATAGTCAATATCTGAAGCTTTGAGATACACACAACTACTCAGTTCTGAGGTCATAGCACAATAGCTGCCATCACCAATAAGGAAATGAATATTGGTGGCTGTGTTCCAATAAAGTTTTATTTACAAAAATAAGCAGTGGGCCAGATTCAGGCCTCAATTTGCCAAACTTCAACCTCAATTTTGTGGATTAGATAAAATAGTTTCTGATTGTTTTTGCAAATATGTATAATTTTGTATTATTTTCTGCAGTGAAGAGTTGTAAGGGGTTTTTGTTCTTCTGTTGTTGTTGTTGTTGTTTATTTGCTTGGTTTTCTTGCAAGTATTACAGCTAATCCTGGTACTGGACCAGTTACCTAGACAGAGGTTGGTATAAAGTAAGGCCACCTTTTCTTTTGTACCTTTTGTTGCCCCTTTTGTAGAAGCCAACTTTCCCATTCACTTCCCCTACCATGCTTGGACACAGCAAGAGGCCTTTGTCAGAGAGTATATCAGATATAAATACCCAGTCTTGGACTTCCCAGCCTCCAGAACCATGAACCAAAACAAACCTCCTTTCTTTATAGCTTACTCAGTCTCAGATATTCTGCTAGAGTAACAGAAAACAAACTAAGACAGATGCCCACTGAGAAAGCAGTCTATAAAGTGAGTTATCATAAATACCATGGTCTGAATGTGTCCCTCAAAATTTACATGTTGACACTGAATCCCCAGTTTGATAGTATTAAGAGGTGAGGCCTTAAGGAGATGATTAAGGTATGCAGGTGGGGCCTTTGTGAGTAGGATTCATGAGCTTATGAAAGCGCTGGCGGGAACTAGCCTTGGTCCCTTCTTGTCCTTCTACTTCCTGCCATGTGAGGACACAGCATATCAGGAGGGAACAGCAGCAGGCACCATCGCCAGACACCACACCCGCCAGCTCCTTGATTTTGAACTTGCCAGCCTCCAGAACTATGAGAAAATACGCTTCTGTTCTTTATGAATTACCCAGTCTGCAGCACTTTTGTTGTAGCACCAATGGACACAGGCAATAAGCAGCAACATCAGAATCCTAAGAAAGCTTAGTCACCATCATGGCCATGGGTAGCAACAGAGTGTGGATGTGGAATCTTCCTTGAGTTTATGTTTCATATGTGCAGTTAATTTTGTCTTCTCTGTTTTCCCATATCTTTACAACAAATACCAATTACCTGAGAAATTCTGAGTTTGCCTGCTTCTTGCTTCCGTCCAGTCCTGACCTCAGCTTTCCTCAGTCTCAGGTCCCATGGTCTCCCAGCTGTGCTCCATTCACTAACTTTCCTAGAGTAAAACAGCTCACCAGGCCACCTGCCCCCACATTCTTCTAGTGCCTTTACCTGCCTCTTCCTCACGACCTGGATACTTGGTTTTCCACCAGGAAACAGACGCTTATTCTAGGCTGCTCCTGGATCAAAAATCATACTGAAGGGAGGATTTGAAGATTTCTGAGACACTGATCCTTTTAACTGTAACGTTTCAGTCACTGCATCTGTTCAATAGGAAGCCACCTACCAAATAAAATTTGGAGAAATAAATAAAAAACCCTCAGAATTATCATACATGTCCATCTGCTTCCATGCCTAGAATTTTCTTGGCAATTGTTCTGAACCAAGAGTTTGATAAAGTGAAAGAACAATGGAATAAGAATTAGGGGATGTAGTTCTGGGGGCTAGACCCACCACACTATTGACCATGTGACCCTGGAAACAGCGTTTCCCATTGTTAGACTTCACATTTCTTGTGTTAATGTGAGAGTTTAACCCTTGCTCCCACAGACCACATATGAGAAATGCAGCGCTGGCCAACCATTCACCCCCCCTCCCCCGCTCCACATTGGAAGAATAAGAGTTGTCTTGGGCCACACAGTAAATACACACACACTAAGGAAAGCTGATTAGCCAAAAATAAAAAATCCCTACATATTTTTCATGATATTTGCCACCACAGATAAGCAAAAACAGTTCTCGCAAAATCATCATGTGGCCCCAGCCGCAGGTTGGACACCTCTAGGACAAAGGTAATAGTCAGACTGCAACTATATGGCATTTATCATATATAACAAATTTTAATACATCATTTCCAAAACCTTTCTTAAAGCTGATAGTGTTTTCCTTAAGCCCATGCTATCAGATGTTAACAGCATTTCACAGGTAAATGTACACGAACACCCAGTGGGGCCTTTGATGGCTCAGGTGGCAGAGCAGACGGCTATTGGAGATGAGCTTCGGCAGATATGTATGTCACGGAGCTGTGGGAACATTGTATTAAAGCTATTTTTAAACTTTGCTGTCTGCAATTGAGGGGTGACAGCATAACTCATGTTAGTGGGAGTCTGTCTCTTTCATTGAGGAAGACACTTTCAGGGCCTTTAGGTTAAGTAAAGAACTTAAGTAACTGAGCTAAGCATAGATGGAAATTGAAGAAAACAGAGACAGATACCATGCTGACCAATTATTTTATAGATCGTGCTTTAATGGAGGGGTACCACATCACTGTAGAGATTTTATTACGGTCTTATGTAATTTTATTTCCCTGGTAGACCCAAGAAAAGGTGTCTGAGAGACCTGGGACCAAGGAAAGAGCAAAAGCAGAAGAGGCCTCTGTTCTGAGGAAGAGGGAATCCAAGCCATGGGGTGATGAACCAGTGGCCAAGGGTCAGTCATTGGGGGAACCCCAGGGAAGGGCCCAGTGGTCAACAGATGTTAAGCTTTTGGGGTTTTGATTTTAATTCTTTGATGCCAACTATTAAGTAGAGCTCTGCTAACTCTGTAGCTTTGTCATGAAGAAAGAAAGGATGGATCTGTGCCCATGCTTGAGATGGGGGAGGGAGAAAGTGCCAGGTCCTTCCTGCCACAACTGACCTGAGGCTTCTGCAGAAGACAGCCGTGATCCGAGGCAAGCAAGCGGGAGTGACCACACAACACGCAACCCCTAACAAGTCAGCTCTGTGGAAGGTGGGACTGCGGGATTCTCAAAACCTCAGCAGCTCCCAGAAAATTAAACAAAGGGAGCCCAGTAAAATCAAGGAATTTCTGCACCTATAAACAGCTCAAATGCTGAACTGAGTGTGACCCTCCTGGGGGCATTCTATGTGTCCAGGAGCCTGGAGGCACCACCTATCCATGAAGGTGGCAGTCCTCTCATGTAGATGGGGCAACAGGACATGGTGAAAATTGGAAGTTGGCCCGAGTGCATTGGGTACATTGATGAAATTCTGGGACTCAGTGTCCTCAATGTTAAGCACTGAGAGGGTTGCGGTGAGAGGCAGTGACACTGTCTGTAAAGCCCTTGGACATATATAGTAAGTGGTGGCCATCATTGAAGGTATGAAGACATCCATGCCCCACACCAACCATGGCTCACAGAAATGCAGAGAGGCCAAATTTGAGAGTTTATTTTTAGATGCCCTTATGTTTGGGACATAGCCTTCTGCGGGACAGTGATGGCCACATCTAAATCAAGTCGAGGGGCTTCGACTGCATAAGCATTCAATATTAAACAGCAGAGCTCTCTCCACACTACCTAGCAATTTATTTCTGGGTTAATAGGAGGTGATGGTTTCAACCTATAAATCCCATTATGTCTGGATCCAAGTTCCTTGAAGACAATGCAAAAGAAACAAGGTTGTCATGGCAATTTAGATCCGAGACTCACACTCAATCCCAGACACTAGATCTGAGGCTCAGGAGATAAGACATTTTCCATCTTTTATTTTTAATACCAGAATTTTCTTCCTCCAGCATCCAGAACTCTACTGCTTCAAGTGTCTATCCAGATTGTTCAAATAGTGCTCTGAGGTGGCAATTAGAAATCTAATATACGTATATTTATTTTGGGAAATTTCACATTGGAAAATTCTATGTATCTAAAACATTTTAGTAATGACTATTTTTTAATCTAATATATAGCTTGAGGTAAGCATAGGGATAATTTTCAAGCATATTTCCCTCGACAAATGTGTGATACCAAACTGAGTTGTTCTAAATAAAACCCTTTCATTATCTAGTTCAAGGCTATATTTTCGACAATTATTTCGACGGCAAATAAAACATACCTCTCACACTTGATAACTGTCACTGAATTTAACTCAGACACATTTCTCAGATTCCTCTTTCTGACATGATTACTTTTATTATTGAAAGGTACACATATGTCCCAAACTATTTGAATTATGACTTCTCTTCAAATAGGAAAATCACTTTATTACGAGACCTTTCAGCGGGGTTAGAGGTTCTAAATTGTTTACCCTGTCGGCCAAGAATGTTATAGCACAAGAATTATATGCTTTTATATCCTAGCCTAGCTATTTCCAGGACCCTTTTTGACAGTTTTGCTTTTTTCTTGTGTTTATTGTTTTCAAAGAGCGCTGGTTTTTAAATGCAGGGACACAGCGTTTGGCTTGTGGAGTGGCAGCCCTCCGGTTTTGTCCACAGACATGGAGCAGAGGCATCATAATTGCTGGTTGGTACTGACATTTTCTTGATCTTTGTGTTTTCAAACGCCATTTACCACTTTATCTAGGAAAATGCTTCTTCATGAGGGACTATGTTATTAATATTCCCAAGGTTATAAAGTGACCTTCAGTCCCCTTGACAGGTTCTCATGCATATTGC
This sequence comes from Loris lydekkerianus, assembly GCA_963574355.1. Lineage (NCBI taxonomy): Eukaryota > Metazoa > Chordata > Mammalia > Primates > Lorisidae > Loris > Loris lydekkerianus. The sequence goes on from CAUYPK010143586.1 coordinate 12,510, forward strand.
CTGAAAATACACTTAAGATCAAAATGACTGGGGTCTGGGAGCCTTTTTATAAAGATCAAACCAAGCTAAGAAAGAAAAACCTTAGAAATGTTTTTGCGTAGTTACAAATAGGCATTTAGAAAATAAACAGAGGACTTAACAAAATTCAAGATGACGACATTTGAAGGCATTGCTGTTGACTCTACTGTACAGATGAGGAGAGTGGAGTTCAGGCATGTTCTGGGGATTACCAAATTCATGAAGCCAATGCATGACGTGGCTCTTCTGGAATATTCTTTGGTTATGTTAATGTATTTACTAAACTTTACTGAGAAGCTAATACAGGCCAGATGTTTTAGCCTTTTTCCTAAGGAGTAGTGACATAGGTAGACAAGTACCTTAGCCAACAAATTGCCATGTTATGTAATCAACGCTATACAAGAAGAGCATTCCTTCTCTCCAGGAGGCTGGGAAGGCTCCCAGGAGGCCACAGTGTGATCTGGAGGCATGTCCAGGCTTTTGGTGTGTCTGTATTAGCTGTAGCTCTGGTTTCTTCCTTCTGAAGACTTCTTAAATTTCTGCTAAATCTGATACATGGCACATGACAAATATAAGATGATTTTGTCTTTTTTTGTTTTTTGTTTTGTTTTGTTTTTACTGTTCTTCTTAAACACATCAACTCTTCTGGAACCTAATAGACTTTCCATAAGTCTACCAGGCGTCCTTAAGCTTTTTAAACAGGGGGCCCATTCACTGTCCCTCAGACCGTTAGAGGGCCGGACTACAGTTTAAAAAAAAAAAAACTATGAACAAATTCCTATGCACACTGCACATATCTTATTTTGAAGAAAAACAAAACAAAACAAAACGGGAACAAATACAATCACACCGCCTCATGTGGCCCGCGGGCCATAGTTTGAGGACCCCTGAAAATTGAAGAGTCTCTCATTTTCAACAAATACATAAACCTGCCTTCTTCTCAGGGATGCTGGCCCTTCCTGCTAGGTCTGTCCTCATGTTCTCTGGTGCTGTTTCTCAGGGTCAGGGAGACTGGTACTGAGTCAAACTGCTGATGGGTGATCACAAATCCCAAGCCACCTCACACAGGCTGCGTTTACTGCAAAGGGAACGTGCATCTCGGGAGAAGAGATGAGTAGGAAGAACCCGGAGCTCTCGGCATACACGGTCTTCTATATGCTCAGTAGTTTGCCCCTCCCTCTCCTGGGTTGGATTGGCTGCCCATTTTTTGCCTTTGGATGATTGACAGGTCGGGGTTATAGAACGGTTTTCTTTCTACACATGCATCTTTCCAGAATCCTTCACAAAAATTTTTGGGGGAATCAAACTCTTAATGCAAATTACATGGTAATGAGCACCAGGTTCACTAAGGTCACTAACAGCTCCTCACTGCTCACACTTCCCTTAGGGGAAAGTCTCCAGCCACAAATACTGGGTAGCGCTGTTTCTTTTCTGCATTCTGATTGGTTCCTGCTCTCCACCTGTAGCCTCCTCCTCTACCTGCCTGGCCACCTGCTCGCCCTCACCCAGCCTGACATCCCGGTCGCCTCCCTGCAGGCCAAGCAGCACGTGCTCCCCATGTTTCGCTTCTGAGAGTCATGGGAACTGGGATATTCTGCCTTTGGGAGTGAATTTAATTTCTGGAGATGGCCAAAGCCTTTGAGGACAAAGATGAATGAAGTCAGTAACTGAGCTCAAAATTACCATGTGTGGCCTAAAATAATAGGCCATCTAAAGAGCTGGGTTCAGTAATCTGCTAGGTTTTTGGAAAATGGCTTTTTTGGAATTCTATAAGAGAAACACCAGCAGTGCAGCGCAGATTACTGAAATGAGAGGGTCTTGTCTCTTTGGAGACTACGTAATTCCAAGCGCTTAAAACCGTGCTACCATCTCTCCACTTGGCCTTCACATTGGCATCATTAGCTATTTGACTTTCCAAATTAAAACCAATATGCTGTAAATATATTTATTAAAAATATAGGCAACATTAACAGCAGCGAGAGCAGAGAGACACACACAAAGGCACGGAGAGAATCACTTCACATTTTCAGATTTCCTGGCTGGACACGCTGTAATACAGTATGTTTATCTTTTTTCTTGTTTAACATAGGAGGAAGAAATCCAACCTTTTTGGGTGTCTATATATATTTCCCTCTCTACACTCAAGTTAGAGTGCTCTTTCTAACATATAGGCAGGCACTCATGCCTTGAAAACTCTGCACAGTACCATCTGCTTCCCAAGAAAGTACAAAATTGTCCTCAAGGTCAGGCCCCAAATTTGCTAGCCTGGTTTCTTTCCATATCTTTGTACTCACCTGCCACCCTAAGTAGAGCCAAAAATCTACTACCCCTCAGTAAGTAACTATACCATACGAGGCCTTTGCTTACTCAGTACTGTTTTGCTTAGAATGTGCTCGAAGGTTGTTCTTGTATCCAGATCACCTTATACTTTAATGTACCAGATGTGTGGCCCCCTGTTAACCTGCTCATGACGGTCCCCTGGTTGGAATAGCGAGCTCCTTCTTCAACGTCTCTACCTTAATTAATAGTATTCTTCTCTCTACATAATATGATTTTTCCAAACAGCTTTGCACTTTGTTAAATTGTTTCCATGCCTGATTGTCCCTGTAATATTAGAAGCTCCTCGTGTTCAGGTAGCACAACGTGTCTTATCTCTGAGTTCCAGCTCAAACGGGGCTCACCAATCATGAAAGCTGATTGAATTAAATTAAACATGTAACGTTGTGCTGCTTGAACTCAGATTCAGAACTTTACATAGCTGATACTTTAATACAACAGTTGGTGTTTGTTGAAGACCAAAATACATTATTAAAAATGGACCCATATGTAAAACAACAGCAGTGGAAGAGATGATGCCCATCTCATTATTCAAAGAAAATGACTGGTGGCAATTTATTTTTTTCTATATATAAATATAAATATAAATCTTTGATGTAGTGGTTATTTCCCAAGCCTTTTTTTCCCCTTTTTTTGGCATAGTTTTTTAATGAAAGCATTCAGATCCTGTTAAATACTTTGTAAAAGGTTAATATTTTTACCAACTAAGACACCTCCATCTGGTGTCTTAGACATCATTCTAAAATCACATGAGACATCTAACCCCAAAAGCGGCAATTTGTACAAATCTGACCTCATTTATCAACCGAGAGAACTAAACTTTAAATGCTTTTTTAAATATCATTTTATGTAACTCTTTCATGTGTGAGAATGAACCATTTTTCTTAATGGTGGCAATATGAGACATTTAGATTGATTTTCTTCTTTCTAAACTCCAAATGTAAACTTTGAAAGACGGCGCCACTTTATCAATTTCAACTATGGGCACATACTAAAGATTCTTGGTCCATTGATGAAAGTTCCAAAGGATGATACGGATCTTTGTTAAAGATTTCCTTTAAGAGAATAACAACAGATTTATATAGCACTTTGCACAGCATGACTAGAAATAGTAACTTCTCCAGAATATTCTCTGTTCAAAATTCACACTCACAGAACTATGGTAAGCTCCTTTCGTTTCCTCAGTGTTTGGCTCAGTCCCACATTGTTCTTCCCCAAAGTTTGACCCCCTACGTCCTCATGTTCCTCTACCAATAAGGGAACACCTAACACTAACACTGACTAGTTTCTTGACAGAAGCAGCCCACTAAATGCTAGGGAGCCTTCCATTCCAATAATAAACAACACTTTTATTTACTTCATTAAGTATAAAAGTTTCCCTAAATTTTACGTTTATTTTGTACTTATGTAAACCATGAATTCTCAGAAATAAGCTTGCTTTTCCAGCAGGAATGATTATCTTTAAAGCTTTGAATAGATACTGTGATGGGCTGGAGTTTGTGCCTTCCAGTGTGTATACGCTAAATCCCGAACCCTCAGGAGGGGCTACAGCTACCTCTGTGGCCTTATAAAAGAGGTCACCAAGGCTTAGGTCATCCTGTTCACCATGTGAGGACACAGGGAGAAAGAGCCATCAGTGAGAAGGAAGGGGGTCCCTCTCTAGACATCACATTTGCAAGCACCTTGATCTTGGACATCCAGCCTCCAGAACTATGAGAAATAAATTTATGGTCTTTATAAGACACCAAATTTATGGCACTTTGTTATAACAACCTGAACAGACTAAGCCGATGCTCAAATCTTTATCTTAAAGTTCGAGGATTTAAGATAAAACTGAATTATGAACTTTACAGATAACAGGAATATAGCTTTAAAATTTGTTTGCGATACTTAAATATAGCTACTAGTAGCATTCAAACAACATTTAAATATTCTTCATCACAAAATAAGGTAATCACAATCAACATATAGTGCACAGGGCAAAAGATGAAATAGAAGAAATAGCAAGAATGGATAAAATCGTGAAATGAGATTAACATGAGCAAAAACATATAAATCTGTTATGGAATATTATGGCGCTGTTAACATGGTTTGGAAATTATTTATGACTTTGGGAAAGCATGTAGTGAAAATGTTAAGTTTAAAAAGCATAATATCAATACTTCTAAGATAAAACCTGACACCTATCAGTACACAAAAACAACACACACAAACACACGTACACGTGTAAAAATCAGGCGAAACTTACTAAAGGCAGAATACAAATGTCTACATACAATAACTAAGAAAATGCCATGAAGGCTACGTTGAACAGTGTGATGAGGATATTTCAGTTTGCCTTTTGAAGCCTGTTTAGTTCTTTATCTTTGGATCACAAAGCAATTCCTGGAGAGGGTGAGGGGTGAACAAGTGCTATGTAGTTCTCACCTGGTAACGAGGATCCCTGGGCTCAGAAACTGAGCAGGGCAGTCACTGAGAGCAGCAGCAACGTCACAGCCTGGTCGTGATCCCTTGGAGGCTGGTCTGCTCTCAAAGCTCTGCCCCACATCCATCTGCCTCTAATGCTGTGCTCGGTGTCTGAGCCTCCCGAGGCTCTCTCCACAGTTGACAGCAGTTTGGGTCCTCACTGTGTCTCTCAGGTCCTGTGTGGCCATCCCTGGAGAAGCTGCAGACCGAGGCCTGTTCCCCATGGAGCTGGGAGAAGCTGCTGCCTGGCTTTCGCACCCCTCAGAAGTGCCACACACTCCTGTTGTCACTTTGAACTCTTTTTGTTCCCCCATCACCCTGAACCATTCATTCTAAGGCGAACGCAGGGTTTGGAAGTGGAAGCCAAGCAGTGTTCTGAGCCAAATCACAAGCCACGGTTTGTCCCTGTGCCTGCGTCTCTCACTTCGCTGTGGTTTGAGCAGATAACCAATGTCAGGGCTTTATGTTTTTGATCTAAAAAGGGGGGAAAGTGATCTGTGCCCTGCCCCTGTCTTCAGACTGCTGTGAGAGTTCAGCGAAAGAGGAAATATAGACCAAGGCACACGACGTGAGCAAAAGGAATTGCCCTATATGCGGCCCCAATCCGCCCTCCTGAACATGCAGACTACGTGCCTCAGTATCTCTGAAGTCCCTGTGGGGATGGGGTCCAGGACCTCAGATACCGAAGTCCACAGGTGTCAACTCCCTGATAGGAAAGGATTTAGTGTAAGATACACTCTGTATAGTTCAGATCATCTCTCAATTGCTTATCATACCTGATACAATGCAAATGCTGTGTGAGTAGCTCGCATCTTGTCTTCTTTAAGGAATAATAGTCAGGGGGAAAGTCTGTGTACGTTCTAATACAGACAAAACACCTTTCTGTGAATGTTTTAAACCCCTAGATGGTGGAGCCGCAAGAGGTGGACCTGTGCACTCCCAGGGCCGCCTGTACTACAGTCTGCAGCTGCCGTCTAACGTGCTAGATGTCGGGGGGGTGTGCAGACGGGAACCTGTGCACTCCCAGGGCTGCCTGTACTACAGTCTGCAGCTGCCGTCTAATGTGGTAGATGTCGAAGGGTTGTGCAGACGGGAACCTGTGCACTCCCAGGGATGCCTGTACCACAGTCTGCAGCTGCCGTCTAACGTGCTAGATGTCGGGGGTGTGTGCAGACGGGAACCTGTGCACTCCCAGGGCTGCCTGTACTACAGTCTGCAGCTGCCGCCTAACGTGCTAGATGTCGGGGGGGTGTGCAGAAGGGAACCTGTGCACTCCCTGGGCTGCCTATACTACAGTCTGCAGCTGCCGTCTAACGTGGTAGATGTCGAAGGGTTGTGCAGACGGGAACCTGTGCACTCCCAGGGCTGCCTGTACTACAGTCTGCAGCTGCCGTCTAATGTGCTAGATGTCGGGGAGGTGTGCAGACGGGAACCTGTGTACTCACAGGGCTGCCTGTACTACAGTCTGCAGCTGCCGTCTAAAATGCTAGATGTCGGGGGGGTGTGCAGACAGGAACCTGTGCACTCCCAGGGTGGCCTGTACTACAGTCTGCAGCTGCCGTCTAACGTGCTAGATGTCAGCGGGTGTGTAGACAGGAACCTGTGCACTCCCAGGGCTGCCTGTACTACAGTCTGCAGCTGCCGTCTAACGTGCTAGATGTCGGGGAGGTGTGCAGACGAGAACCTGTGCACTCCCAGGGCTGCCTGTACCACAGACTGCAGCTGCCGTCTAATGTGCTAGATGTCGGGGGGGGTGTGCAGACGAGAACCTGTGCACTCCCAGGGCTCCCTGTACTACAGTCTGCAGCTGTCATCTAACGTGCTAGATGTCGGGGGGGTGTGCAGACGGGAACCTGTGCACTCGCAGGGCCGCCTGTACTACAGTCTGCAGCTGCCGTCTAATGTGGTAGATGTTGGGGAGGTGTGCTGGGTTATTAGCAAATTCTCCATATGACTACTTAGAGTAGCAATTCCTATCCTGTGCAATTTCTAAACCAAAGATCATATATACCCCTTCCTTCAATCTTTCTACTGTGCTTTTGTTGGCCTTCGATTCCTGCTTTTTTCATTATGAGGGTGTTTCTTCTCCACAGTTCTAATCCTACCCAACTAATACCTGGCACCCGCAAAATCCTGATTGATGGAATTCTACATCCCTTTCCACCCCAGCAGTTGGCGAGTGATGATGATACGCATAATGACACGTCACGTGTTTCAAACATTACGGAGATGTCCTGGAATGAGTATTTACTGCCTTCAGGAGGAATCCACCAGTGGGAAGGGCTGGCTTCCACATTTCCCGGGAAACAGCTGTATGCATAAAGATCTGAAAGATGTGCCTTTTCCCCTTGCTGGTCAGCTTCTTATTTGTGCTTATTTGTCTTTTGTTTGGTTTATCGCTTACAACACAAACTTGGCCATGCTTATTGGCTTTGATCATGTGGACAAACTTGGTAAACTGGTTCTCTAACTTACACGGTGCCCTCTGGGAAAGGGGCATGTAATGAAAGACGCGTGTTGGTGGAAGAAAGGGCACAGGGTCCCACACTCAGGTGCTGTCTGGGTTTGGCATAAATGGGCTTTGGTGGCCTTGGGCAAGTGTGTACCACAGTTTCCTGCCATGTACAATGGGAAGTGACCTCGTGGGGTTTTTCTAAAGATGAGAGATGACAGGTGCTCAGAACCTGTCCTGGAGTCTGCAGCAAGTTGTTGCCCAAATCTCACATGTGCTCCTGTATCCCCAGGGTCCTCATCCCTCAAGTGAGCAAACCCACCTTTCTATGTCACAGGATTGTGTGAAGGTCAAGAGAAACTGTGCCTGTAAGAGAGGGTTTGCTTCACTTTATATCTTCCATCATTATAAAACAAGATACATCCAAGTAGGACATTTAAAAAAAAAAAAAAATCAGTTTACTTTGGTTCAGCATAGTGTCTAAAGCATCTTCCATCCAGGCAGTATAACAGATCCTTGAAATTCCAAAATATGCAAAATACAACTACACCCCATGAGGAGCTCACTCCAGCCCACAAAGGAATTAAAAAACAATTTGGTCACAAAACTGCAAGTGTTAAAAAACAAGGTGCTGTGGAACTCAGAGAAGGGGCTCTCACCCTGTCTTGGTTCAGGGAAGGCTTCCCTGAGAACAATTTGAGTCTGAAAGGAGGAAATGGAATTTCTAAATATTAACTTTGGGGGAGGTGATGGGGTTCTAGATAAAGGGAACAGCAAGAGCAAGGCACAGGGGTGCAAAATTGTGTGTGTGTGTGTGTGTGTGTGTGTGTGTAGGAAACCACAATGTAGTATTAACTGCAAGGTGGAACTCAAGACAGGCCCAGCAGGACATGGCCCGAGTCAGAGATGTAACCCTCAGGAAATGGAAGATCACTGCATAATATAAATCACACGTGCATCTTAGAAGGATTATCTAGGATGCAGTTTAAGGGATTAATTTAAGGACCAAGAAGAAAGGCAGAGACAAGTTAACAGGCTCTCAAAATGGTCTGAGCAGCAATGTGGTCTTAGTGGTGGACATGGAGAGAGGAGGGATGGACAATTGGCAGTGGACAATTGAGCATGAGCTGATGATGGTTTGAAGAGAGGACGAGGGAGAAGACAGAGCTGGATAGACTTCAGATGGCTGCCGGGAGGTGCCAGCCTGAATATCTCACAATGTGGAACCAGAAAGAAGAAATAGACTGGCAGCTCCTATGCGCACGTGAACATCAAAGGGAGCGTTTGACCTTAGGAGACAGTTGAGATGATTTGAAGTTGCCTTGATACTGAAAAATTCTATGGAACATATAGCCTTTGCAGTTGGAGAGAGCACATTTGTCTCCACGTACAAGTAGTTGAGTTTTGTTTCTCTCACCAGCATCTTATCAGCCACAGAATAACTGCCCAGGGTGTGCGGGTCATGGTCACCCCCTGAACACCAGCAATGTATTCTGCAAAGCTAACAATGACACACAGATTCAAGGACCCATGTCACATGTTTTTGCAAAACAAAAATGATGGACATTTGTGTAAAAGTGAGCTCACCTGCCCCCATTAGAGGCACTCTGTGTTGTGCCTGTGTTGAGTTTTGGATTCTAAAAAAGCTATCACACCCAAAGTGCCATCAGTAGTACAAAAAAAAGATTTCGGTAAACAATGAAGATAGTGAAAACTCATAGCTAGACCTTTTTACACCTAGATGGAACTGCGGGTGAGCAGAGGGGACAATTCACTGTATAGTTTTCAGGGAGAAAGGACTACGGCTGGTATTCAGGGAAGCTTTGGGAAAATTCTCGAGTATTGACTCACTAATTCTCCAAACATTGTGGGGCGCTGCCTTAACACAGCAACAGGTGCGAGGCTAAGAAATGAAGAGACCTAAGTGTGGAAAGAGTGCAGAGCCTATACCAGGAGCGCACAGTGACGCGCAGGGACATCTGCAGACCCAGGTGTGGCAGGAGCCAGGAGCTATGTGTTCTGGACTGTGACTTTCTGCCTTGCATTTCTCTGTAAATCCAGCCCCTTCTGTTTTCTAGTCTTAGAATTCTTCAAACTTGTAGGCAGTGCAAAATTAATGTCCATTTCCTTATTTCTCAGCCCTAATATATTCTTATTTAAATACCATATTTTTGTCATTCCAAAAAGTTTAAGGTGGGAGGAGTTTGGCCGTGTGCCTTCCTTCTGCCTTCTTGATCCACTCTCCTATTTGGCGGCCATGAATTCTCACGTGTAAACGTATCAGTTACCTTCTGGAGACACTGTATTGACACAAGGAAGGAAATCAATGATGGTAATTCCCACCGCAGAGAAGCACCTGGGCAAGAGGGCTGTGCCTCTCTCCAAAAACTTCAATCCCTACTAATTTTGCAATAAGGTTTTACAGAAGCTCTTACAGGAGCCGTGGTGTAGACAACCCGTTGCAATATTCGTGCTTTCAATTTGGTTCTACAACATTCTTAACTTTGAAGGTTTTGAAAGTCAGTTAAAATTGTACCAAAATTGTTATTTTTTTTTTTTAAATGGCAACTTATGTGTTTTTGTGTTGTTAGGAACATATCCCATAAATTCAAATTTGCCAAAGACTTTTTTTTTTTTTGCATTTTTTAGAGTAAGGATATTTACTGATATTTGTCTGTCCTGATTATCGTAGTAAGCTTTAACATTTATATTTCCTCAAAATTAAGTAATTGCATCCAACATCCACAGAAGGAAATGAGCCAGTTTCCTTAGTACCAGAGCTTTCTGGGCGATGTCGCAGCTGTGAGCTCCAGTAGCAGAACCTGCCGTCAGCGCTGTGGTGCTGCAACCTCCTGGGATTGCCTCTCCTGTACGCAGAACCTCCAGGCTTCCCTGGAAAGTAAACCACAGCTTGAAACACATCTTTAAAACCGGAAAATAAATGCAGACTTGCTACTTTAAGGGAGGGGAGGGAGGGGGTGGAGGACAGAGGGAGGGGGATTGGTGGGATTACACCTGCAGTGCATGTTACAAGGGTATATGTGAAACTTAGTAAATGTAGACTATAAATGTCTTAACACAATAACTAAGAAAATGCCAGGAAGGCTATGTTAACCAGTGTGATGAAAATGTGTCAAAC
>CAUYPK010143587.1:0-29762 GCA_963574355.1 Loris lydekkerianus
AAGCAATGCCATGAATTTGCATTATATTAGGACTTTCATCTCTTCTGTCTTCATTGCAGATTTTCTTACTGAATTATTCAAAAACACATAGTATTTTTTTCTTGTATGTCATAAGAAAACAATTTTTGTTGTAGATCTCCCGAATTACAGTTAAATGCCTCTATTTTTATCATGGTGGTTTCTTGTATGGTGTTAAAAACAGTTGTATTTGTCTGCTCAAATTGTTTTTTATTTCATATGGGATCACAGAATACATACATATAATGTGTACATATGTGTACAATCAAAAAATAAAATTAAAAATCAAAAAATTCTCATTTGCAATAGCATAAAAAATATATGAACATGAAATGTAAAATTATGAAATTCTTAAAGAAAATATAGGAGAGAATTTTTGGAATCTAGGAATTAGGCAAAAATATTTTTAGTGACAAAAATGTCTAAAAAATAAAAAAATAGTAAATATAACTTTACTAGAATTAAAAATATTTTTTCTTCAGAAAACACCACCAAGAAAATAAAAAGTCTGTTAAAGAGTAGAAAAGGACATTTTCAAAATAAGTGTCTGGTAATGGACTTGTATTTCAAAATGCATATAAACCTATTACCACTCAAATATAAAATGGTAGCCCTATTAAAAATGGGAAAAATATTGGAATAGATTCAACAAAGATGTATAAATGGCAGATAACAAGCACATAAAACATACTGAACTTCATTAGTCATCTTTAAATTTGCAAATTAAATCCACAATGAGATACAATTACAAACCCATAAGAAGTGCTAAAATCAAATACCAAGTATTGATGATCATGTGGGGCAGCTAGGATCTTCATACAGTGTTGGAAATAGTCTAAATCTTAGTGCCACTTTAGAAAATTGCTTTGTAGTTTCTTGACATGTAGCCCAGCAGTTACCTTTCTAACTAAGCAAGAGAAATCAAAACATATGTCTACAAATTATATATGTTTGAGGAATAAAGATAAATGGCCATCACATTGAGAATATATAAATAGATGTGGCATATCCATATGATGGAATACCTTCCAGCAATAAATAGAATGAACTACTGATACGTGCAATAATGTAAATGAGATGGCTTATGCCTGCAATCCTAGCACTTTGGAAGGCTGAGGTGGGAGGAGTCCTAGGCACAGGAATTCAAGATCAGTGTAGGCAATAGAGTGAGATCCCATCTCTACAAAAAAATTAAAAAATATTAGCCTGACATGGTGCACAGGCCTATAGTTCTGGCTATTCAGGAGGCTGAAGCAGGAGGATTTTTTGAAGGCAGGAGTTTGAAGTTGCAGTGAGTTATGATGACACCATTGCATTCTACCTTGGGCAAGAGAGGGAGAACCTGTCTAAAAAAAATAAATAAATAAAAATATATATGTGTATTTACTTAGCATATATATGTATATGCTAAGTAAAAGATGCTAGACACAATGGACTACATATTATATTATTCCACTTATACTGAAGTTCTTGCAAAGGCAAAGATGCAAGAAGAGAAAGCAGTGGTATGGTTCCTGAAGCTTCGCATTGGAGAGGGAAAGATTGGTTGTAAATGAGCACAAAGCAATTTGGGGGATTATGAAAGAATTTTAAATTGTATTGTGGTTTCACAACTATGTAACAGTACTAAAATCAAATTGTGTACTTAAAATAAGTGTGTTTTTTTGGTAGTAAATTACCTCAGTAGAGCTATTAAAAATTATTAGGCTACCACCAAAGGGAGATTTTAATATATTTTCTATTTTTTAGTAGGGAAAGTATGTGCTTGTTTAATTAAAAGAGAAACAAAAGCACCCATCTGGTGGGATTAGTGGGCTGCTACTACATGTGAGATTCCAGAAAGTGTCATTCATTAACTTGGTACATTTAGTCTGAAAGAATGTCTGGCTGAGAAACATGATTTTTTCAGCAGCATGAGAAACACTATTGTCACATAGGTTAGGATTGAGTTATTTTTACAAGTGTACCTATAACTAGTTTACTTCCATAAATAGAACTACAGAAAGTAAACTGGCAGTTTCATTTATAAATCATAATGAAAATGCATTTGTATATTAGGCTGTAGCAATTTGCAAAGTCAAGAATGTCAGCCTGTATGAATGACTCATAATATACAATGCAATCAGAAAATTGATTGATAATATAGACTCAAAATCAGTGCAATTAATTAGATAAAATTGCAATAATGTGGTTTCTCTATTCCATAGCAGAGTCAGCCTTTTCCATGGCCAATCATCCCCCTCAGAGAGATGACACAGATACAGACATAGATACAGACATAGGTATATAGAGGAAGTTAAATATATTTGCTAGATTAATACTTTTCATTCTAATAATTATTCAGCCTACTTAGGTAGATTTGCATTTTTCAGCATTGAAAATTAATATGTTGATCATAATATTTTATAAAGAGTGGGAAAATTTATTACTTTTTATATTAGTTATCCATTACTACACAATGAAAGCTCAGCAACTTAAAACACCAAGCATTTATTATCTCACAGTTTCTGTAGATTGATCATGAATCTAGAGTCTGAGAGCCTCTGACTCAAGACCTCTTACATACAAGGCTGTGCTTCAATCTGAGGGCTCCCCTGGGAGGCATCAGCTGCCAAGCTCACCCATGTGTGGCTGCTAGCAGGCCACAGGTCTTCTCTGGCAGTTGGCCAGACACTGATCACCTGGGACTCTCCTAAGGGTTTCATTGGGCAGCTGGTTTCCCTCAGACCAAGTAAACAAAAGAGGAAGGGAGGACACCCAAGTCTTTTTGTAACTTAATCTCTGAAGAAAATTCTCTCACCGTGCTGCCCTTGTGTCAACAGAGAGGTGTCACTGGAATCCCCCCCTCCTGCGGATAGGATTACACAAAGCCCTGAATACTAGGAGGTCCGCATATGGTATCATCTCAGCCGTCTTAGAGGTTGCCAACCACGTTTGTATGTGTTTCGGAAGAAATTTTACTTAACTGTCAGTATTACTTACATGTGATTGTTGGTGAAAACATATAGCTGCAAAAAAATCCTCAATTAAATGTAGGTATAAGACTCCTCTGTTAATAGGTGAGGGGCAAGAGCCTTTTTATTAAAAATCAGACAAATAATAAGAAAAGAGAGTGGGAAGTATATTTAGTTTCAGGGCAAGTAATGAGAGGCACAGAGTTACTCAAATAACATAAGAATCATGCTACCATTTAATTTTTTTTTTTTTTGTATAAATCTAGATGGAAAAGTAAGAAAAGTAGGAAACAGAAAAAACATCTTTTGTGGCTCCTTTGTCTATTGCCTCCTACTGCTTTCTTCTTTCTCTTTTTAAAAATCACATCCACTTTTCAAATTGGCAAAAAATACTTTTTTTATCAAACTGTTATGAAGCCCTGATACGCCAGGGTCATGATTATATCCCAAGAATGACCTTTTACTCTTTCCTCACATATAAAACAGATATGTGGAACAAAAATACATAAATGTGGTTGTGGTTGTGGTATGTACGTGTGCACCTTAGTTTAGGAAGTTATTGATAAATGGTACGAGTCTAGTCAAATGCCTAGTAATATGTTTTGATGTATTGTGTTCCTTATTATCACTGTTTTGCTTTGTTAGTTAATGAGTTTTATTAAATGTAATAATCTAGAGAGGAAATACACTTAGGTTCTTTCTTGGTTAGCATTGGGAAGCTTGGTTGTGCATTCTGTGAGTGTAGAGTATACACTCTGTATGACTATAATCAGTACATAGTGCCTTGAAACTGAGATGCTTACTCTTACATAATGTAGCTAAGGAGAAAAAAATAGCATTTCCATCCTTCAAAGTAAAACTGAAAGTACCCATTTTTATATCTAAGATTACTTTTTCCAGCAATAAAGCAAATTAAAACATTTTAAAAACAGCACAGGAGAAATTAATAAAATATTGCTGACACCATAAGAGACTGTTTCTTCTGTCCTGGCATATTTGTTTAATTTAGGAATTTTATGTCTGTAAGTCATGGAAATCTGATTCAAATAAGTATAGGCAAAATTGCTGTTTTATTGAAAGCCTCCTATATTACTGACGAGAGCTTTAAAAACTAAAACTGCATACGTGTCTAAAACTCTGCCAAGACTTTGTCATTTTTTCTCACTGCGGGTTTGGCATATGGCATATGAGAGAGACAGTCCTCGAAGATGCACAACTTAGAGCTCTGCCATCAGAGTGAAAAAATTCTAGAGATATTCTGATTGATCAAGAATAAGTTGAGTCAAGTACCCAGCCTGGGTTCAGTCACTTGTGGCTAGAGGATCAAGACCCAGGGACTAGTGGCACCCAGGTCTGGTGTTCCTCTTATTCCAACCAGCTGTGACCCAGCAGGTAGTGTAACATGCAAACATTTTGGAAGTTAAGAATAAGCTTATTTTGGTCTCCAAGCTCAATATATTTTATTTATTTTTAGAAATTTTATGAGGAATTTAAAAATTCTATTAAAAGTGTAACGCTCTATTCTTTGTGTTTGCACTGGAATATAAGGCAGTATAGAAGGAGAAACAGTTCCCCAAGAATGGGAAGGACGCTAGGAAAATAAAGTAGAAATGCCATTGCCGTCCCTAAACTTCTTCAGTTTTTGAGAACTTAGTCTGTCATTTGTTGAGTATTTTGTGCAAGAATATTAAGTCCAATCCAACTTGTTAATACATCTCATAATTGCATTGGAAAGTAGGAAATGTACGTGAGCTGCATACCAATGTTAAATTTAGGATTCTTAATATAAGCAATTTAACATTTCTGAAATCAGAACTAACTTTGGGGTTTTTTTGCATTGCTTTATTACTTTATTTTAAGATGACAGATAAAATTATATGCATTTATTATGTACAACATGATATTTTCATGTATATAAGCACTGTGGAATGACTGAAGCCAGCTAATTAACATATGTCTTAATTCGCATAGTTATCTTTGTGCAAGAATACAACATCCACTCACATTTTTTAAATAATACAATATTGTCATCTTTTGACTATAAGCTCTCTTGGACTTTATCTAATTGAAATTTATATCCTTTGACCAACATCTCCTCAGCATCTCAACCTCTCTAGCTTCTAGGCATCACAATTCTACTCCCTATTTCTATGAGATCCAGTATTTTAGACTAATGTGAACATTCATTTATTTCTTAAGGATAGCTTTTGGAGTAGGCATCTAGTTAGGTCTTCTAATTTCTTACTTAGTTCTTTACAGATGTTGTAGTTGAAGTGAGTTAACTAGGAGTACTTTGACTTGAGACAGTCTTTGGATTTTGGTTTTATAAGGGAAAATTAGGTTTACCGTGGCAAACTAACTTTTTAAAAAAATGATTATCATTCATCTCACTAGTTTACACTTAATAGCTTTTTAAAAATAATATTACTTTATTAATTAAGCTTTTATTCTTAAAACATAACAAATTAACTGCAATTTTGCCATCTATACATGTGTATCATATTTTTGAAGTAACAAAAATCCCTTGGGAATAAGCTGGGGTTTTGTTGTTGCCAATATTGTTGCTGTTTCTTTGTTAATAATGTATGGTGTTTTGAAAATAAGATGAGCTTCAGGGACTGAATTTGAATCCAAGCTGTGCCATGTATTAGACACTGTGAATATGGACATGATTCTCATGTCTTTGAGCCTCAAATTAATCATACACTGAGTTGCTCTGCTGGTAAGGTGAGGTGCTACCGCATGTGTAAGGCACCTTGCGGCAGATGTGATTTTCCTCCCCTATCTTCGTCAGACCCCATTTCCACTCTTCTTTACTGGTTTGCATTTTACAAAAAATGTTCTTTCACTTTGTGCTTTTTGAACCTCACAGCATCTTTTTGTGGTAAGAAAGAAAGCTGTTGTCTCCATTTTGCAGTTATGCAAACTGAGAAGCAAGGTTGAAAACAGTGGATATTCACTATACTTTTGGAAAGCTTTTAAAAAGGCTTCAGAACTAGGCCTGCCATAGTCATCCTGTTTGACTCAGTCCTTATGTCCTTATAAGCAGACAATAGTGGGATGAAAAGGAATTTGAGAAGAATCACTGAGGACAAGGATAAAATGAGAAATGATATTTAAAGTTTAAATTGGACTAAATTTCAACTTGCTCTAGATATCCCTCAGGGACAGGAAAGAGCAGCACAGTGATTGGAAATTTATACAAAATTATTTAATATTTGTTCCCTAGTGAAGTTCAGATTTTTTAATAAAGCAGTTACAATTATTAGATTCCAATTTTATGTGAAAGTATATATTTATCATCATCGTCCCATCTTCATATTAGAAGTAATCAAAAACTAAAAGACTAATCTATTTTTTCCCCTAGGAAATAAAGGCAATGCTGATATAATAGTGAAGAAAGCACACGGGGGCCAGAAACGAAAGCTTTGATGTTCACTTCCGTGTATTTTTATGTCTCTATTATCTCTTCTTCCCAATCCTTCAGTATTTATGCAGCACTATGTCTAGGACATTCTTTCAGGTGCTGTGGATTCTGCAGCCAACAAGATAGTTAAGTTTTATATTTAAGTTAGGGAATTTATGTTCAAAGTTGGAGAGAAATTTGTTTATAAAATTAAGAAGGTAATTTTAGTGGAGTTGAGTGCTATAATGAAAATGAAGTGTTTAATTTCCTATTGGTATTGTGGCTTAACACAAAACAAATTAATTCTCTTTCATTTCTGGAAGTCAGAAGTTTAAAAGCAAGGTTTTGGCAGGATTGTGTTGTCAGGGCTGTGAGGCTTCTGGATAGTTTCTGCCTTATTTAGGTTCTAGATGTTCCCTGTATTCCTTAGCTCATGCCCCTGTTTTTGTATCACTTCAGTCTCTTGCTTCTCACATCACATCTTTTACTACTAATTTTTTCTTTTTGTTTTAGACAGAGTCTCACTCTGTCTCCCTGGGGAGAATGCTGTGAGATTATAGCTTACAGAAACCTCAAACACTTGGGCTTAAGTGATCCTCTTGCCTAAGCCTCCTGAGTAGGTGGGACTACGGGCTCCTGTTACAGTGCCATTTTTAGTAGAGCTGTGATATTGTTCTTGCTGGTCTCTAATTCCTGAGCTCAAGAGATCTGCCTGCCTTGGCCTCCCAGAGTGCTAGGCTTATAGGCATGAGCCACCATGCCTGGCCACTTCTTTTACTACTGTTTAATAATCTGCTTTTCTCTCCCTTACAAAGAGCTTCATATTTGGGGGTCCACCCAGGCATTCCAGGGTAATTTCCCACCTCACTATCCTTAATCACGTTTGTGAAATCGCTTTTCTTATTCAAGGTAAACATATTCACAGATTCTTGGGATTAAGCTGTGGACATTTGGTTGGGGGACTTTTTCTGCCTACTGAGTGAAGCTAATCGAGAGAATGATCTAGAGTGGCTGGGGCACCATGATATTGTGTGTTCATGTGTGGTTTATCTGAAGTGGTAACAGTTGAGCTAAGGCATAAATGCTGAATGAACTCATGCTATAGTAGCTTTCTCTGAAAAGAATTGCCAGTATATATGAGATTTCTTGTGACTATAACATTAAAATCATTTCCAGTTAGGAATATACAGGATTGCTTTTTCATTTACCTTTGACAACTTTTGTCAGCAAAATATATACATTAAATTTCAGCAACTGGTCATGGCTGTGAGGTTTCCAGATGAGAAGTATTATAGGTCAGAAAACAATATTGCAAACTCTCCACATGGAAAAATACTGATTTTGAGATATGTTTTCAAATTTCATTAATAGGCAAGATATAGTATATCCAGTTACTTTCCTAAAGCACCAAAATATACAATGCCTTACCAATTTTATTTTATTTATACAGTTTACCTTACCAAAATTAGATGTGCATTGCTAGTTTATGTTCCTGATTTATGGATCTGGAAATTTTCAAACAGAGACATATTATTATTATTATTATTATTTTCTTTATAAGACAGAGTCTCACTTTGTCACCCTTAGTAGAGTGCTGTGGCATTACAGCTCACAGCAACCTCCAGCTCTTGGACTTAGGTGATTCTCTTGCCTCAGCCTCCAAAGTAGCTGGGACTACAGACACCTGCCCCAATGCTCAGCTATTTTTGTTGTTGCAGTTTGGCCAGGGCTGGGTTCAAACCCACTACCCTTGGTGTATGGGGCCAGTGCCCTACTCACTGACCTACAGGCGCCACCTGTAACAACTTTTTTTTTTTTTTTTTGTAGAGACAGTCTCACTTTATCACCCTCAGTAAAGTGCCATAGCAGCAAATTCCAACTCCTGGACTTAGGTGATTCTCTTGCCTCAGCCTCCTGAGTGGCTGGAACTCAGGTGCCCTCCACAACACCCTGTTATTTTTTTGTTGCAATTTGGCAGGGGCCGGGTTTGAACCCACCACCCTTGTTATATGGGGCTGGCACCCTACCCATTGAGCCACAGATGCCACTCCAAACATAGGTATTATTATTAACTTTGTGATTTCATTTTATTTCTGGATTTAACACCATAAACATAATAAACACAATAAATAGATGTGGGCGTACCTAAGAGAAGAGTCATATCTTGATGTGCATTGCTAGTAAAAATGATTTAATAAGCTTAAAACCAATATTCAAGTATTAGTTTAGGAATTGAATTAAGAAAATGATTGCAGAGGGTAGGCAAAGGAAAACAGAAACAGGAGAGAAGTGGATGCCAGAAACCCTAAACCCAGTGCAACATGCACTGCTCGAGGCCTAGCGCCTTTAAAACTCAAGAAGTGTCTTGCTGAAATTTCACCCCTCACCAAGAGTAACTCCATGGGGGATGGGGGGAAGGTCTCTAAGCAGAGGAGTATTGCCAGGGCAGGAGGGGCTACTTGCTCTGGGAGAGTGAGTGCTTTTGTGAAATTAGGGTATGCAGAATGTTTAAACTTCGTTAAAGATGGCAAGATTTACTCTGGGCCAGATAAGGAGATAAAATATCTCTTTTCTTCTGTCACTTTGGTGTTCATCAGAAGCCTCTGTCTGAGCAAAAAGCTTTTTGAGTATTAATTGTTACTCCTGTGATTTGTGTGTGGGGCCTAATTGGGGTCTTCTCTGACATCATGCTCTTGGACTGTTTTCACAGTTCCATGTTCTGTTTCTGTTAAAGATCATAAATACCTCAGAGCAATAAAAGTAAAAGGTAAATCCATCCAATTAACATAGTTAGTTAAAGAAATAATTTAGTTAGAAAAATGCAAGTGCAGCAAGAGGCAAAGCGTAATTGTTTGCCTTTCCCTCTTGAGATTTATGATTAAAACAATGGTATATAAAATAAAAACAGAGCTAGCCTGGAGTAAGACTCTGCTGCTGTGTTGATCTCAGGAAGAAGGCATGAAGTCTCCTGGCCCAGCTACTTCTTAAAATTTCTTTGGTCTCTTGTCTCTTCATTTTTTCTTCATCCTCTCATTTCTGCCAAGTTACTGGGAGATAACCCTTAGCATATGGGGATGGTACCTGACACGTATTAAAGAGCCATGAAATTTCAAAGACCCTGACTTTGTATCAGTTATTTTGCCTTGAGACCATAATATCTCAGCTTTGAATTCATAGTGCCCAGGAGTGTGTCTGTACTTTCCAGGTGATCCATACAATTTATTGGGAAAAATCTAAATTGAGCTATGTGTATGATTTTACACACACACACACACACTCACACACACACACATTAAACTAGGTGATAGCTAGACTCTTGCCTCTCATAAGTGGTTAGCCTATATGAAATACATCTTTTGAAAGGAGAGACAATCTTTTGTTGTTATCCTCTGAGGTAAAAACACAGAGAGTAGTCAAAAAAATATATATAGATAAAAAGATATATAACATACGTTTCTTTACACATACATATAGTTTTTTATATATAAACTCTTTCCCGCACCACCTTTGAATGCCTCTGATGACTTCCCACTTCTCTTTGAACATCTTTGAATTCTGCTGTCATCTAGGCCCTGCCTTCCTTTCCCACTTCATGTTAATATTGCTCTTCTGTGTTTCGTGCTTCAGTCCTGGAGGTATGCTTTTGGTTCCTGAGTGTGCCAAGTTTTGTTATGCCTAATGAATTTACACATATTTCTATTCCATTGAAATTTCTTCCACTTGCTGTGTGTTTGTCAATTTTCCTGTTCTTCACCCCTTGTCTTAGGAAGTACAGGATCACAGAGACTGTCCTATCTTAGAATTTTATCTAAGTGGCTTTGCCCTGTTACCTTCTATCACTTTATATGTGAAAGTGTTTTCACCTTTATCACTGAAAAAGGTGAAAAACTCTCCATGTTTTCACCTTTATCACTGAAATATGTGAATCTATAGCACTGAAAAAGTTATCATTGTGTATTTGTTTACTTTGCTGCTGTACATCTTTTTCCCAGAATTATCAGTTCCACACGGTTGTGGGCCCTGTCACTTTTGGACCTTACTATATACCCAGGGCTTAGTACTATGACTGGTACAAGGTAATTGCTAATGTGTATTTGGATGAATTAATGAGTTAATGAAACAGTAGTTTTATTCTCCTTTTTCATTTTGTCATTTCAAACTGTGAATCTTCTGACCTACTGAGAATAAAAAGGCAAGAGGAGGTAGGGCTGGAAGGCAGCTCATTACTTAAAGGCTCTTTTTTCAGCTTTACAAAGATACAATCAAAGTTTTGCAAGATCCTATTTATTTATTTGTTTTGACTTTTTTTAAGTTTTGCTATTAATCAAAGGAGAATTATGTTTAAATGGTTTAGGCGCAGACATCTAAACAAAAGGTAAAATAATCAAAAAGCAAACCCATATGCGAAGTGCCTATAACTAGATGAATGGGTATGGGGCACTTAGTCTTTATGGGATAGACCAAATACATATTGTTCGAACTTGGCAAATGGAACTGGGCATTCAGCTAAGTGTGGATTGCATGCTTCATGCTTGGTTAAGATAGAAGTAGTAGACAATCTGATAAATTTTTCAGGTGAAAAATTCATTTCAATTGAAGTTGGGGTGAAGGGTAATGCACAAGGGGGAAGGGTTAGTGTGCTCTCACTGAATGGGCATGGGGTAGGGGTGTTTGGCACACCTTTTGTGTGAGGGACAAAACCACAAGATGGACTCTACCTAACAAAATCAAATTTTTGACCTGGTTATTTGTACCCTCACATTAACCTGAAATAAATTTACTTTACTAAATAAATAAATAAATAAATATTTAGTAAAATCTAAAAATAAATGATAAATTTGGCTGTGTAATTGTGAAATATGCTATAAACTTAAAACATCTTTTTTTTTTTTTTTCAGACAGAGCCTCAAGCTGTCACCCTAGGTAGAGTGCCATGGTGTCACAGCTGACAGCAACTTCCAACTCCTGGGCTTAAGTGATTATCTTGCCTCAGCCTCCCAAGTAGTTGGGACTACCAGGCGCCTGCCACAACACCTGGCTATTTTTTGGTTGTGGCTGTCATTGTTGTTTGGCAGGCCTGGGCTGGATTCAAACCTGCCAGCTCTGGTGTATGTGGCTGGCGCCTTAGCCGTTTGAGCAACAGGTGCTGAGCCAAAAACATCTATTTAAAAAAAAAAAAAAAAAAAAAAAAAGATAGAAGTAGGACACTGCTCCTCCCTGTTTTTAATGGCATTAATATAAGATAAATAAGATGTATAAAAGAGTTAGCCAGAGATTGCTCTTGGATACTCTCCCTGGGTGTTGGCAAACTGCTGCTTTTTTTCTTGACATTAGTTGAGTCATCGCAAGGAAAAATCATGTATTTGAACATCTGTGTTGTTTTGTCAGCATCACTCCCTAGAAGGTGTCTTAAAGGAGAAAAGGCAAAACCTCATTTTCATATTAAAAGACATTCTCACCACTCTTTCAAGGCTATGATCCTGGATAGGTGCATCCATTTTGTGAACATCATGTAATTAACATGAAGAGGAAATTCTAATATGCTGCCATTTATAAAAGAGGCTATGTCCTTATTTGAACCCTCAAACGGCCCTAGAAGCAGGCATGATTTTAGTGACCAGAAATATTCCCATGATTTAGGCCATAGTTAGTTGAATTTTCTATTGTGTGAGCCAAAAGAATTTTTTACAGATTTTTTGCCTTTACCTGATAAACTAGTAAATATCCTGAGAGAAAGAGGGTGGGGAGGAGAGGTAGCCTGTCTAAGAAATTCAGAGTTTCATTATAGGAGGAATGTGGAGCATATATAACATCACAATTTTCACAGTTAGTGAAATGGCAGAGACTCAGAAAAGAATATGTATTTTGAGGACGGAGATTAAAGATGGCGGCTGAGTAACAGCTTCCATGCAACTGGGCATGGCGAGTCTGGGGAGACAAGACTCCAGACATCTCTGGCTGGTGGGATCTGCTTATGATCATCCCTTTTAAGATACAGGGAGCCAGCAAGGGACTTCTGGACCCCAGGAGGAGGACAAAAACAGTGGAAAACTGGCAAGTGGCTGCGTGTGTTCGATTGACCTAATCACACCGGCAACCTCTCAAAAAATAGACAACTAACATTTATAAATAAAAATAAAAGATAATTTCAAAAAAAAAAGATCATGCCAAATCTTATAGACAATAGAAAAAGAAGAAATACTTCAAAATCATTCTACTGCATCTGGATGGACCTGAATTGGAAAACTATATTATAAAGGGAAATTACATACATATTTCACTCATAAAAGAGGATGCACTATCCTAAACAACATATTAACAAGTTGAATTAAAAATTAATGTTCAAGTAATGTATTTTGTTTAAAATTAAATCCAATTTAAGTGAGAACAACAACAAAAAAAAAGAATATGTATTTTATGTATTTTAATGGAATAGTCAAAGTTGTTGGTTATTTTTTTTTATGGAGCATTACACTAGACTAGTTAAAAATTTGTTTTTAAAATGCAGGGCAATAAATTCAAGAAATCAATTAATTAGGATGTCCACTATAACATAAATGGCAATTTTGTTATAAAGGCTAAAAATAAACAACAGATGAAATAGGTAGAAATAATTCTCAGATGACCCTAGAGAATTATCCCTGTATTATGAAAAATGTGACTAAGGAAAATATTGCAATGAGAAGCGAGCTCACTCAATGTAAGACAAGTCTTTCTTTACCCCAGATTATCAGGTGTAAAGATGTCTTATTTAGTGATAGTATTTTCTTTCAGTTTTCCATTATGTAAAAGGGTAGTTTTTCTCAAAAAGTCAAGCAGTAATGCAGAAAATTGCTCTGTGTGAATGATTGTTCTTTAGCTTCCAAAGTCATCTGCAGTGCAACATTAGAGAAATGTATGTTTTATAAACATGTATAAAAATTCTTGTTTATTCTCTTACAATAGTGACATTGGTATTTTGTTAAGCAAAGTAGCACATTTCCATCTAAATAACGAAGTGATTCTGAAATAAGTCACTCAGAAGTACGTAAGGACCAGATATGTAGCTTTCAATTTTTTCTTGTTTACAAATGTTTTTGCTACTCCATAACAGGGTTGTTCAGGGAGAGCTCTACAGGAATACAGAGCAGTTTTCAAAGCAAAGGATTCATAGAATATAGACAGTACTTTAAACTTATCACAGTCAGACTGGGCATCCCCTAGAGATTTTTGGATTAAAGGAACCCATGAAGTCATTATTTAGAAAGAGGCACAGGTTAAAAACTCATTTGGGAAAGACCCTTCATAAACTTAGTAGTGGCAAAGGACAGTTAGGGCCATGCTTTATCTTTCTAACTGGTATTTTTTTCATTATCTTACAACATCTACTTTGAATTATATTAATTACAGTGCAGGGTATAATAATTTGGAAACCTAAAATTAGTGTCGTTTCTAATGCTAGGAGCACATTAAGTACAAAGTCTGCTTGGGTATCTGTATTGAAGCTATAATATTCAAGTGAATTTCATCTACCTGCAGAAAAAATATGAAATACAAAGGAGGAAAAGTTGAAGAGAGGAAAAGAGAGTAAAATTGAGAGGAGAGAAATATGTTCTATATGATGGAAAGCTAAAGATGCTGGAGTTTTCAGTTCTTGGTCTCCGCAATTCAAAGAATGAATTGAAGGACCACAGATCAGTGGTAAGACAGGATTTATTCATAAAAACAAAGAATAGAAAAACTACAAAAATCAAAGCTTCTGGAAGAGAGAACCTAGGTGGGGAACAAGCTCTCTTGCTCCCTCTCTGAAGTCTGCCCTCAGGCTCTCCTGCTTAGGGGGATATATATATATATATATATATATATATATATATATATTCCCAGGGGGTTGTTTTGCCAGAACTCAATGTTTACTTTTAGGGTGGGTCTTCCTTACTTACAGCCAGCTGTCCAATGAACCCTCAAGTCTTGGCAACTTACATGAAATTCACCAGTCAGAAGTGGGGGGGGGGGAGACAGCAAGGCGCCCGTGTCTCCCCGCAGGTGTTTAGCCCTTCTGGCTACTGGAGTCTCCCAGGCTGTAGGTCATTGTGCTACCTGTCCTGCATCAGTTCTCCCTCTTGGAGTGGATATTCTAACTGCTGTTAGGAAAAAGGGCGAAGACTCAATCTAACTGCTTCCTGATGACTTGGGCGACGATAGAAGGGGCAGTTTAGGTTTTTCTGGAGGGAGAGCAATACAGGGGGGTCCATGATAGAATTAGGTCTTGGATCTGAACCATTTTTATTGTGTGTGACTTGATGACATTTCTGGAAAATATAAATCTGATTAGTATATTAAAAGGCAAAGGTAGGACAGTGTTAGGCTAGAAGCACTAATTCAGTGACACTAAAAGAAAGCTATATTAACATCTTTCTTGCTGTTTTCTAAATAATAACTTCAAACTTTCCTTAGGCTCACAAGTGTAGGTGGACTGTGGCTGGCTCTCTTCATAGTCTGCTTCTGTAGAAGGCGGAGGGTTCCAGGATTTTACTCGTGAATGATGTATCCAGGAATCCACTCTCATAACTTTAATAGCTGTAAAAGAAGATAAAATTACAGAAAAGGGACCTTTTGGAGGGAAGAGTTTTTGATCATGACTATATCTCCAGGAGAAAAAAGCTGTTTGGTGTTGAATGTGAAAATGTAGTGGGGTACTAATGGACATAAGTGGTTGTTCCTGTTTTAGTTAGTATGTTCCTCCCTAAAAGGTGAGTAGGACTTGCAGGCATGATTAGGAAGGTAGGAGGGAACAGTCAGTTATCCCAATTGTAGCTTAAAGGCTGAGTGAAAATTTTGGTAACTGGTATAGTTACAGATTTGGGGGATAAAAAATCAAGGTAGAGAGGAGTACAGAAAAGGTTTCTTGAGTGTCCAGAAGAAATTCTGTTACCTGGTCATCCACTGTGAGGCAAACCTGGGGCTCTCGAGGAGAGATGACACAAGCTGGAGTCCCTATGGACAGGCTACTCTCCAGTGGTCACCCTTGCCTTCTGGATGGGGGCCAGGTGGCTTGTCCTGTCAAGGGCAGTCCTTCCTAAAGTGGCCAGTCTGACCACATTGGAAGCACTGGTTCTTAGCTTCTCTGGCTTCCCTCTGCCCTGAAAGGTGCTCGTTTATCAGAGTGCTATTGCTAGAGCTGTTATTCTTTTTTGATCCTTTCTCTCTTTTTCCTCCTCTTTCTCCTGATCTTGGTTATAAAAGACTATAGTGGCTGTTTTAAGAAGATTCTCCATGTTATGATCTGGGCCTAGAGCCAATTGCTGGAGTTTTCTTTGAATGTTTGGGGTTGCCTGAGTGATAAATTTGTCTTTTAAAATAATTTGACCTTCTACGGAGTTGGGTTTCAACTGGGTGTGCTTTCTCATTGCCTCCATAAGCCTCTCAAGAAAGGCTGAAGGATTTTCATTTTGTTCCTGATAAATAGCAGATAACTTGGAATAATTCCCAGGCTTTTTCTTGGATTGAGGTAAACCTTTTAGGATACATGTTGGAAAATGTTTACACTACCAGTCAACTGGGTGTGTTTTCTCATTGCCTCCCTAAGCCTCTCAAGAAAGGCTGAGGGATTCTCATTTTGTTCCTGATAAATAGGAGATAACTTTGAATAATTCACAGGGTTTTTCTTGGATCGAGGTAAACCTTTTAGGATACATGTTAGAAAATGTTTATGCCACCAGTTGCCTTCCTTCTCAGGGTCCCATTCGGTATCCTGAAGGGGAACTGCCTGTCTTCCCATGGGGTATCTGTCCCTTTCCCCAGGAGACATACTGCCATTAGTATTGGACATGAACCACAAATCAACCCACTTCCTAGCTTCATCCAGGACTTCACTTTTTTCATTAAACATTAAAATTTGATCTAGTAGTAACATCATATCTCTATGAGAGAGGTCAAGTCTTTGTCCTAATCCTTGGAGAACATCTATGTACTTATCAGGGTCATCAGAACATTTTCCTAAATCAACTTTAATTTGTTTTAAATGTGCTAGAGAAAATGGAGTGTATACTCCCGCACTTCCCCTTTCACCTCTTGCAGTCTCAACCAAGGGACACAAAGAAGGATATGGTTGCCTTCTGGGGGTTGCAGTAGGACCAGAAAAAATTCTTGGGACAGCCTCCCTTTTGGGGTTTTCTGAACACACGGAGGAAGGTGTGGGAGAAGTAGCTGGAGGGTTTGAACTAGGTGGTGATGGTTTCTTCCTTGAGAATCCCTGACCATTTGGGAAATTTACTACATCTAAGAGAGCAGAATCTATCTGACAGGTCTTACACAGTTGGGGGCTGTCCCTGAGGGAAAAGAAAGCTCACACATAGGGCACCTCAGACCACTTTTCTTCCTGTTTGCAAAAAGTGTCTAATTGAAAAATGGTGTTATAATTAAGAGTACCCTCTGGGAGCTGTTGGTTCACCAGTGGAGAGTTGATACTGAGGCCAGGCCTGGGTGCAGAAGAAAACCATACATTCTTTTTTCAGCATCTGGAGATAAAACATGTCTCAGTGTTCCAGAATACAGCCCAGCGGGGTGTTCTCTTAATGAGAGAATATGTTACCTATCTGTGAGAAAGAAGAAACACCCAGCATCTTAATCAATCCCACCCCATATTCCTGAGTTGTCAGAGCATCCTCTGACCAACCCAAGATGCCTTCTGACCAAACTAAAGGAAGTGACCTTCCAATGTTTAGGGAAGAATCCCTGAGGAGAGTGGCCTCCTCAACCCCTGCACTTGTCTGCAATTAGCCACTCTTACCAGTGTAGTGCTTAGTGCCTGCTGGTTCTCCTATTCTTATGACATGCCAGCAGCACAGCTCTGAGAAATCAGGTATCAGGTAGCCTGGTCCCAACCTGATGCATATAGTCTGCCCCTTCCCCCCACTAGCCTCAGAGTATTAATCAAAGTGGGGATGAGCCCCATCCTGGAGAAAATGGCTATGCGGTGTTTGCACATTTAACTCTATGTCCTCTTTATAAACTTTTTCTAAATTCCCTATAACAAAAAAGAAAGTAGGCTTTCCAGCATGAGCAGGTGTTGGTGGTAAATGCTGTTTTTCCAACCTCCTCTTTCTTTCCCAAAGTTTACCAAGGCAACAATAACCACATTTCATTATAAATCAGGGTTGAGAGACATTTTGAAACTTTTGTATCATCAGTTGCAATTAGCCAAAGTCCTAGAGAAACTTAGAATTATTTTAAACTTCCCCATATACATCAATATACCAGAAGAAATCACATACCCAAGGTCAGTTTCATTGCTTTCTTCATTGTCAAGAGACTGGACTGGACTGTAGCTGAGGTTTAGGGTCATTTTTGCTTTGAGGAGTCGTTCTGGGCTTCCCTTCACAGGCATCTGGTTGCCCGGACAAACTGTTTTTTTGCCTTTTGTTTGGGGCTGATCTCTACTTAACATGGTTAGCTTTCTTTTAAGGACATAAAAACATCAAGGAAAAGCAAACTTTCAACCCACCTACAACATTTGAAGCCCCCTTAAACCATCTAATACTTCTAACAAAATGCCAGAATACCCTTACAAAATTAACTAAATATATAAACAATTCTTACCTATATTTACAGAAAGCATATATACCATCAAGGAGAAGGAGAGAACTAGAAGAGGTCTACAGAGACAAATAGAAAAAAATTGGCACCAGGGAAGAGAAGGAAAGATAGTGAAATCTGGGAGAGGAAGAGTTTTCGAAGGCCCTCCCAAGTGCTGGGGTCAGAACCATTGCTGGGAACCCCAGGGCCTCTGGATGCTACCTCCTTACCCAGCTCTCATCCAGGGAAAAGGAGTAAATAGAGAATAGTTTCAAAAGTCATTTAACATTCCTTTTGGCATCTTTCCAGAGCCAAGGGGAATTAGAAAGTTTATACCCCAACAGCCTCTTGCCCGTGACCTGGAGGACAGCATCTGCACTATGCACATTTATGGGCTGATGGGCATCGAAATTATTAGTCCCAATTATTATAAATATAGAGAAAACCAGGATAGAGTTAAGTGGTCCCATTACTTACCATAGATGTGTTCTTTCCATGGTCTTTCCCCTTTGGGCCACCAAATATGATTCCAGAACTTCGTCTTCTCTCCTTGTTGGCTTGCCAAATATTATACTGGAGTTTCAGGTTCTTGGTCTCCCCAATTCGAAGAATGAATTGAAGGACCACAGATCAACAGTAAGACAGGATTTATTCACAGAAACAAAGAATAGAAAAATCACAAAAATCAAAGCTCCTGGCAGAGACAACCCAGGTGGGGAATAAGCTCTCTTGCTTCCTCCCGACGCCTGTCCACAGCTCTCTGCTCATGGGTATATATAGTCGCAGGGGGTTGTTTTGCTAGAATTCAATGTTTACTTTTAGGGCTTGGGTCTTCATCAATTACAGTCAGCTATTCAATGTACTCTCAGGCCTTGGAAACTTACATGAAATTCACCAGTCAGAAGTGCACTGGGGAGGAGAAAACAAGGCACCGGTATCTCCCCAGCAGGTGTCCGGCCCTTCTGGCTACTGGAGCCTCCCAGGCAGCAGGTAATGGAGCCACCTGTCATGCATCCCTAAATGAACTAATGTGTTCATTGTTTTCCTTCCAAACACTTTAATTTAATGAAGATGAAATTCTGGATACTGTTAGAATGGTGTGATGGTGGCTTCAGGTAGTTGCTGAAATAATTGAAAAGAATAAGTAAACTTGAACAAGAGGAAAGTTTATTAATTATTATCAGTGTGTGCGGAAAGCCAGCCCCCTCCTAGTGACTGCAGGCCCTGTGGAAAGCACAGTTTTTGGATTTTATGTACAGCTTTGAGGGGTACCAGCTGCTTTGTGGAAATCTAAAATGTTGGCTTTCAAGGCAGCTGCCTGTCTCCTAAAATGTAGAGGTTTCAAGCAGCTCCCTGGATCCTTAGTTCTTAAGGTATTTATGGTTGAAAAATGACCAGACACCCCAAAGTAAGGCAAACATGAAACAAAGTTTATTTAGAAAAAGAAAGATACATTTACAGGGTAAGAGCAAGGTACAGGCTTACAGAGTAAGATATGTTCATCATAGACAGAAAATGGGACCCCATTGTTGTGACAAGGAAAAGCAAAGAGGCAAAGGTTATGGCCTGTGGTTCTCTTTTATATGCCTGGGTCAGGGCTACTTCTTATTTAAGAGGTCATCTTGGAAACAGAGTCTTACTACACATGCAGACCTCCCATAAACCTCTCTGAGATCCCCTTAAGGATGTGGACCGTAGTGTAGATTTAAGTTAATGACATGATAATTAGCCATAAGGCTGTTGTAGGTCACTTTTAAGACTCTGTTGCACCTGTTGTTAGGCTAGAGTGTCTTCAACATCCTTCTGCAGTTGGCACACTAAGTTCTGATTGGCACATTGGTAGGGTATTCTCTCCTACCCAGGTGTGAGCAATCACTTGGAACAAAATTAAGGTGGGAGGCCTGGGGGTCCGCCCTTGCCCTCCTTCCTAGGAGATCCGTGGTTCCTAACTACCTAACAATACTGTGTGAATTCCAAATGTGGCTCCATCTTGTCGCTTGTACAACCTACAGCCAAACTTGTAAGACCTGTAATATCTGTTGTAGTGCAGGAATAGGGTGGTTACAGTTTTCAGGGGCTGCTGGTATTCTGAAGTAAAAGAAATGAGGAGATTATTCTGTCTCCAGAGGGTAAATAAAACCCATAGGCTGAGTCTCTGGCTGGAAGTGAGGACCCTGTGTTCATAGTTGAGCATTGAGGGACATTTGCAGAGGACTAAGGATACTATTTACTGCAGTGATTCTCTAGTTATTCTCCACACCAGAAATATCTGGTTCCTAAAAAAAAAAAGAAAAAAAAATCCTGACACCCAGGACACATTCTCAGGCATTTTTAAAAATTCCCAAAGTTGATCCCAATAGCATACATTTTAAGGGCCATTGTGTCATAGTATCTCCTTATCCTATGATACTCAAATCATTGAAAGCATCTATCACGTCATTATTGCCTATTTTATTTTCTTCAGTTGTTATCTGTTCAAACTGTGACAGCATCTCATTTTTCAGTGGCTTAGCTTGTTATATAAATAGTTGCAGGATGTCACATTCATCAATTACATGGAATTCTGAGTCTGTAAAAGATTTGAAATGTCACATTGTGCTCTCCTTTTGCATTTTTAGTTGTGTATTATTGTTCTGTGTCATTTTATTGACCTATTTGAAATCATAATTAGATGACAAAGACATTATCCTTAAGAATGGGAGTAGATGAAAGATATTTTTATTTAAATTTTTTTTTGCTTCTCTACCTAGAAACTTGTGTGTGGAGATTGAAAGAAATACTTTTCTTTGTTATATATTATTTGCTTTATGACATTTATACATTATTTAAGCAACTAGTATATTGGATATATAAAGTTTTATTTTTGTTATCATGAATAATGCATTAATAATATAATAATATATAACTTTCTATGCTGTTAAGGCCAAGCTTGCACTGGACAAAGTTAAAAAGGTATGGAGACTTTAATTAAGGCTATCACAATAGGAGGCAGAAGCCGGAATGCAGATTGAGCTCCACTCTGCTGAAAGAAAGGTTGGGAGGAGTTTCAAGTGCTGGAGTGAGAGAGAGACCAGGTCCATCTCTGTTTGCTAACTGGCTTCACTCAAAGGCAAAAAATAAACTTTCTTTTATCTCTGTGAAAGGAGGTAGTTTTCTAATTGGAGCAAGTCTCAGGCAGGAATTAGGCTCCTACCCTCCTGCAGAACTAGCAGTCCTCTCAGTTCTGACAGAAAGAAAGAGATGGCTCCAGGGTCCTAGAAAAGACATTCCTGGGGTATAAAACGGAAAGGCTTAAACAACAACAACAACAACAACTAAAAGATTTACATCTCAAAGGGCTAAGAAAGAATTTGCTTATTGAAAGTTTTCTAAAATAAATGCTCTAAAAAAAAAAAAAAAAAAAAAAAACACCACCACCGCCACCACCACCACCAACAAAAAAACTGAGATCAGAGTCTGGAGTTAGAGGGAGCCTATGCAGTTTAGTCAAGCTGGCACCATTTTGGTCAATGCATATTTTTCATCATCTCTTTTAAAAGGATTTAACACTGCCAGATTAAAAAAAAAAAACAGTTGATTCATATTGGATAAGAGCTTTTATAACGCTAGTTTCTTAAAAATTTATATTCTCACTAGTAAGATATGAAGATGTGAACTAAAATAAAATCTTAAGCCCTCTCCCCCCAGCAACTGGCTGACTGGACCCCCACTCTTGGCCAAGGGGATTCCTAAAATTGTTACTAATCTTGAGAAAGGCGATCAGACTTGCCTCATCATGCCCCCTCCCCTTCTTAGAGAAATCCTCTATGACTCCTTAACAGGCCTGAGGCTATTTAAGACCCACTTGCATGTCCTCAATATATATAACAAACTACTTGAGTCTGTCAGATACTTTGTCTCTAATTAACAGACCTTTTATCTTAAGCATTCCTTTTCACTGACTCCTGGTCTTTCAGACAAACCCTAACTCTTTTAGCCAATTGTCAGCTAAAGAATCTTTAAACTGACCTATAAATAACCTATGGGGGGGGGGCTCCCGCTTCCAGATGTCCCACCTTTTGGGGCCAAACCAATGTATGTTTTCTATGTATTGATTTATGACCTCACCTGTAATTCCTGTCTCCCTAAAATGTATAAAATTAAATTGTAACTCCACTACCAGGAGGGAGTCCACTTGTTTATGGCTTCTTGGGTGTGGCTCCAGGTCATGGTCCTCAAATTTGGTTCAGAATATACCTCTTTAAATGATCTTAGAGTATGACTTCTTTTCTGTTCACAAAGGTTTCCATTTTCCTATGTGAGAACAAAATATCTCACCTTCAATTACCAATGATATTAAACTTTAAAAATACTGTGTATTTATTTTCCATTTGTAATTCTTTTGTTGGGAATTTCCATTTTATGAAGTCTGAAATTGTTTTATCTTTTGTGTTATTTATATTATTTTTTAAAGAAAACTGGAATGTTATCCCACTTAAGGGTTCAGAAAAGGTAAAAAAATCTATACAGTGTACAAAGAGCTAATAAAACCTAGGCATTTCTTTTTCTCCTGGAATTTGTATACCTAAGTTTTCATTGGATTTCATAATTTTGAATAAGAACAATTGGAGTAAGAGACCTGATCTTGTTGGAGGATATTTTCCTCATTTTTGGCCTCAAGAAAAAAAATTGGTGTGTCTTAGCTTTTGTAAAATATTAGACACTGATATTTCTGTTATATAGAGGCAATCACTGCTTGTCAGAAGAAGGAAAAGAGAGAATGAATATTTTACAGAATTCATCAAACCTATGTCAAAGGAAAGATAATCTTTCCCCCATGTAGCAACCCACCCTGTCTCCCAGAGAGGACAACCCACCTACATCACAACACACCAAGATGTGTATTGTGCACATGTTAAAGTATATTAAATATTCTTGGTCACAACACTTTTGTAGTCACCTCTTGTTTACGTGCTTTCTCCTTCTTAAGAGTTCCCATCTTTACATGCTTATTAAATTCTGAAAGCTTTAACATTTCCCAGAAAGAGCCATAAATCATTGAAGAAAAGTAGCATATTTACACGTAGTCCTACTTTAGATTTCTTCCAGATCTCTTTCTATTCTATAGTTTTTACTTTTATTTTTTGCACCTTTAAAATTATTAGTGAGTTGATTGCCTTTTTTGAAATATATACTTTCTATATAGAATTGAAAAATACTGAAATGAAGCCCCACCCAGTCATTGTAAAGGAAACAGTCATATTAATTTCAGTATGTTGAGAGGAATTCATTCGTACTACCAATATTCAAAAGATAGAATCATGATATAGAAAGAGAGAAATGTGTAAAGTGTAGCTAAGGAGGGGCTTCATACATTGGGGCAGGTATGAAGAATGGGGAATCTTGGCCTCAGGAAGTTTTCCCAGAGGCCCTCAGAATTTCAGCTTCTTCATCTTGCAGAAAATTCATCATTTCTGGGAAACAATTTGAAAGGTCAAGTAGTTGATTAAGGGAGAGTATTATAAAAAAAATATTGGGGTCATTGAAATTTGCTCACGGGGTTGTTTATAACATGCTGCCAATTCAATCTTCTAAAAGCTTCTCCTGTGTTTTTCAAATTCTGTAGTCAAAAGCTGGCTCCCATAGAAAGCAAGGAAGACCATCAAAATGAGAACAAATACAGGCCACTTAATCAGAGCTTATTATAAGAAGCTGTAACAAGGATTTTCGTGAATCAGTGCAGGGAAGGAGCAATAACCTGAGTGGGGATGATGGAGAATGAGAAAGAAAGACATGAGAGGCAAAAGATGCGGTCAGGAAGTGTGGTGCAGCCAGCACTAAACTGTGGAAAGAGCTTTATTTATATAGTATGTTTAACAAGGTAAATCTGAATACTTGGGGTAAAGATTAACTTTAAGGAGGAAAAGCTGTGTACTTGCCAATACTAAGGAAAGTTTGCATGGGCAATGTGACTTTAGGCAGAGTAGAAAAGAATGTTGTTAAAGGAAGAGAAGCATCCGGGAGTGGCTCCTTGACTGTCTCCCCACCCTGTGGGGGCTGTGCCACCTCACAGCCCGTATTCCAGAAGGGATCATGCACCATCACCATGTTTGGCAGAAAATCAGAGGTAGACAGGGGAGTGGGAAAACTTTATAGTAAAAAGGAAATCTGGGATGACTTCAGTTTTGCGAGTTACATACTTTACCTTGGTTAAAATAGCAAGGTAAGGAATTTGAGGTGAGGGATTCAATTTCCTGTTGGTATTTGCCATTAAGTAGATCCTCTAAGGTTTCTGTAATGAGCAATAAAACCATTTTTTAGGTCAGGAACCTCTTAGAAAAAGAGTCATGCAATTGAAGACAAAAAAAGACCAAATCCTTGTTAGAAAGAGGAGGTATGGTTTGGCTCTCAGAGTACAAAACTGAGTGTGGTAGTGAAAGATTTTGCTCTCTGTTTACTTGGACAATATCCTCTCTCTCCCCTGTGGATGCAATTGTCTGGTATTGAAATTTGCATAATATATAAAGTTGCTAAATTAAATTCATAATCACTTTTACATACAAAAATATTGTCAGAATTAGACACATTCTATTCCCTAGTAGTGTTCTCTGCATAAACCGTCTGTTCTACCTAAATATCTCCTGAATGGGTCTGAGAATCCATGTTTCATTTGGAATTTGATCTTGTTTGATGGTCTCACTGATTGTGGAAGGTACACTTTCTCTTTCTGTGGGCAAAATTCAGTCTATGAAGTTTGTGTCCGAAGTGTGGTAGCACCAACTATGCTTTCTTCTCCAGTTGTTACTAGGAGATGAGCTGTTGGGGAAAGGCTACTGAATTGGGAAAGCAGTGTTAGCTCTCATAAATAGTCGCAATGTAGGTATCGTCCTCCATAAGGGTAAGAGTGGACGGCTCTAGACCAGGCATCCTCAAACTTTTTAAACAGGGGGCCAGTTCACTGTCCCTCAGACCGTTGGAGGGCCAGACTGTAGTTAAAAAAACAACTATGAACAAATTTCAATGCACACTGTACATACCTTATTTTGAAGTAAAAAAAACAAAGCGGGAACAAATACAATCACACTGCCTCATGTGGCCCGTGGGCCACAGTTTGAGGATCCCTGCTCTAGACTGTCAGTGATGTGGGAGATTTTTATGAAGAGGAGTGTGCATTGTACTGTATGCGGCTTTCAATTGCTTCAGCGTATGTTACCAGCAAAGCCATAACTTGGTCTCTACTACTGGCTCAGTGGAGGTTTCTTGCAGAGGTAGGAAATATTCAAAGTGCAGAAATTTTCCTAATGATAAGCTCAGATCAGATAATTCAAAGCTAAAACTTTCCTAAGCAACCAGAAAATATCTTCGTGAGCAATGCTTTCAGATCACACACATACATCCCAGGATGCGTCTGTGCTAGGGCTGTGACATTTTATCCTGTTCACCATATTCCTCTTTCCTTTCCCATGAAAATGCCCAAAGCCCCTTACTTTGACTATCCCAGTTTTCAGAGTTTTACATATAAAGATGTGTCATGCCGAGTCACAAAGTCTTGTTTTACCTATTCCCTAGGGCAGGAGACATCTTTCTCTTGCATTTATTTGACTGAGAGATATACTCCTCAACGAACATGTAGGAAAAATTATGTCAACTCCCAGTTTACTTGGTTATGCAGAAATCTAGAGCAATTGATTGTTTCTCTTCTTTAAAAAAAGTCAAGTGATCAAGTAATGAGAATCTGATAGGGACACTGATAAATAACTCCACAACTAAAGTAATATGTAATATCGATCAATATTATACTTTGATTTTTTTGCCTTTAGAAATGTTGGCATTTTTTTCTTTTATGATGTACATATAAGGGAGAACTGAATAATCTCCTTAAATTCTACAGGTGACGAGTGAGTTGAATATGAAAGAAATTGAGATACTTTGAAGAATAATGTAAATTAGAATTGATATATATTTCTTTGTACAGTAGTACAAAAGTGTAACAAAGACTGCAAGCTAAAATTATACAAACTCATCTTAATAATTGGTGGGGAAAATTGTTCTGTGACCTTTACATTTTTCTTAAAGTTTAGAATGAACAATAATTGATAGTACAACCAAGTGTCTATGATCAATAATAAGTTACGGTATATTTGAAAATAACTCAAAGAGTGGAATTGAAATGTTCCTGACACAAAGAAATGATAAATACCTGAGGTGATGTGTAGGAAATCATATAACAAGTGAAGAAGAAGTGAGAATTAAGCTTGGAACACTCTGAAACTTTAAGAAACATCTGTGATGTAACATCTCAGTAATACCTTGGTGATAAGGGCATGAGGAAGGGATTCGGCTGTCTTTAATGAGAGCTCCAGAGCACAAGCATCAGTGCTTGGCAATCTCCACATCTATGGTGCAAATAGGCATGGAATCCCATCTATAAGTAGCTGCAGGAGAGGTTAGTCTGGATCTATTCCTTTTTTCATGGACTTGCTCACTCTAACACTTTCTCTCCTCCTGCGTGGAGGATGGCTGACCGGTACCCTACTACAAAGACTGCTAAGATCGCTCTCCTACTAAGACTGTTTCTCTCCCTCTCTCCTGCTAAGACAAATAGCCCTCAGGCACCTAAGGGGAGTTGATCCCAAGCAAGGTAGCACAGCGGTCTGCTGTCCAGTTTCGTAGGCCAGGACCGGAGACCTGGAGGCCGTCCCCAACAGTGATGGATACCCAGTTATCTTGATTTGATTAATATACATTGGATGCCTGTATTGAAACACCTGCACTATATAAATATTACAACTATTATGTACCCATATTAATTAAAAATAAAAAATTTAAAAAGTAAAACTAATATGTATTTAGTACATTGTAATTTAAAATATCAGAAACATTGAGAAAGTTTTTTTTTTTTTTTGTAAATAACTTATCAATTATAATTTAACCATACTTGCCTCGTCTTCTCCTTGTATGCTTACACCTAGAGAGCAACCTTTCTAAGTTTTGGTGAATTATCATATTCCTTTATAAACCTGGGTCAGGCTCCAATATTTTATCCATTCAATTTTCCATATCATCAAAGATATCTGAGAGTTTCCTTAATGCAAAAATGGTTTTTGGTTTGTTTTGCTAATGCCACTGGGTCTGGAACATGTTTATCTTTTATTTGTCACCATGACTTTTCCCTTTTCCGTCAATGAGTTCACCTTCAGTGTGTTTCTTTGGCTGCATATGAGTCTCTCAAGTGGTGGCAATGTCAACAATTCCATGTTCCATTGTATCTCCTATAAAGTCACTTATATTACATGGAAATTTCTTCTTCAGCACTGTCAGTTTTCTTTATTTTTGTGTTTGTGTGGCACTTTTATCGCTGTTATCCAGTTTCCTTCATTTTTGTGAAATGTTAAATGGTTTTGTTACTGAGAGACAGAAAAGCAACACCACTATATGTCCTTTGGTAAGTAAACTGGATGGCAGATACACAGTGACCAGTTACCAGCAGACTTTGAAGGAAGTGATATGATTGGCCACTGGTCTTGATGCAAATTTGTTATTTATGTAGCAAAACTAGCAGCAGAGTTTGTACTTTATGTATTTACTCACAGTTAATATAGTGTGGTAATTGAAAATTTAGTGTCGTTGGGGAGTGATAGTATTTAACCATGGTAACTGAAATTTGTGCATATAAGAATCGTGTAAAGCCTAGACTATAATCATTTGTCTGTTGTAAGTTAACATACTATTTTTTTATATTTTTATTTCAAATGAAATAAATGCTGCAGCCCAGCATTTTGCTCTCATGAAAGAAACACTAGTTACCCAATGCAGATTTCAGTATCAGTTTATTTTAGGTTGACAAAGACTAGAGTTGAGAGGGAATATGAGGGATCACTAATGTGGTGGATTATAGGAGAACCAGGGAAACCTGTTATAATAAGGCAAAAAAAACAAACAAACAAAAAACAAACAAAAAATGCCTGTTATATTCCTTCAAGAAAATTGGATTTTAAATAAATATATGTATGTACATATAATTTAAATGTGCAAATAAAGTTTAAATACATGTTATGTAAAAAAATATGTGCATGTATGTATGTGTGCATATATGTATTCAGGAGGGATGACATCAATACTGGCAGCCCTTGATAAGAGCTTTATGGCAACTTTAGGTACATCTGAAGCTAAGGCAATGAAGGTAATGAAGATTTTGAATACGTTTCTCAGATGATGAGAACAAAGTAATAGTTTTGATGTTGTAAAGTTAAGGGAGAGTGAAAGAAAAAAAAGCCCTGTAATTTACTGTGTTATGATTTTGCATAACAGTTTGTATACTTTTAT
Organism: Loris lydekkerianus; assembly: GCA_963574355.1. Classification (NCBI taxonomy): domain Eukaryota; kingdom Metazoa; phylum Chordata; class Mammalia; order Primates; family Lorisidae; genus Loris; species Loris lydekkerianus. Next base: position 28,237 of record CAUYPK010143587.1, read on the forward strand.
TTTACACCTGGTGATACTTTTAGCAGACAACGTATTTTTCATAAACATAATTAAATAATTACTTTATAAAATAACTATGGCCCCTAAGTGAAAGTGTAGTTAAACAATTTGAAAAACATGTTCTTTTCCAATATAATTTTAAAAATCTTTTCAATTAAGAAGAGTTTGGATAATAGGAATTTTAAAAAAAACTACATCTTAATTATAATCCAAAAAATATGTAAGTAAATCCATGCTATGCACAAGCCTTTTAAAAATCATCATTTAATCTTTTGTAGTATTATCCAGGGTAATATTTGAAATTTGGAGCATTTGCAGGACTATATCGAAGGTTATCCTACAACAGAGAGACCAGAGAGTTGTAGAAGCAGTTGCTCCATCTTGCCCTCCATGGGAACATTCTGATACTTTTGAAACATTTTTCTTTTTCCTTGTAAGAGCTTTACATTGTGTCTAAAATAGGCAATCATTGAAAATTTCTTTCTCTTGTTGAGCCAAAGGCTTCCTACCATCTGTCCTCAGTCCTTTTTTTTTTTTTTTTTTTGCCGGGGCTGGGTTTGAACCTGCCACCTCCAGCATATGAGGCCAGCACCTTACTCCTTTGAGCCACAGGTGCTGCCCATCTTTGTTCTTTTCTTAAGATTGTAAGAACTAAGCAGACTTGAACAAGACTGCTCGCCAAACATCCAGAGTGTTTCCCTGCTCCCTTCTTTTCTTTGGCTGAAGATCATTTGCCTTCTGATTTCTGAAAGCCCTATAGGCTTATTAGTTCCACCTTCTTTACTCTTTAAAAACTATGCATATACCCAAGAGAGTTTATGAATTTTGAATTTGGTGATCTTGATCGCTTTTGTGCCAGAAAATAAGAGGTACATCTTAGAAGATGGAATTTAGACTTTATTTGTCAGGCCAGTTGAAAGCCATTTAAAGTTTATATGTAGGCAGAGGAGCATTTTATGAATACATCTATGCAGAATTTTAGCAAAAGGAATGGTGTTGGAAGAGAGGCAATGGATTCTGGAAGGTGATTTAATTATGAATTGAGTGAAGGAGTTCAAGTAGTGAGTATGCTTATAAATGTGATGAGCATTTATGAGAATGCTAGAGCAAAATAATATGTCATGAGTGAGGAACTTTTATTTATTTTATTTATTTATTTTTTTCCACTTTTTTTTTAATTATACATAAAAATATGCACCATAGATGTGGCCCAACCCATTGCCCTCCCTCCACCCAAACCACCCCCCTCCCTTCCCCTTCCTTGGTCCTTTCCCCATAGTCTTGTGGTATAGTTGGGTTATAGCCTTCATGTGAAAGCTATAGTTTAGCTTCATATTAGGGCTGAGTACATTGGTAGTCTCCATCTTTCTTTAAGGCTGCATAATATTCTATGGTGTACATATACCACAATTTATTAATCCATTTATAATTGCTTTTAGAGAAATTGTTTTATGCTTTTATCTTTCTCCCCTCCTTTCATGACCACAGACAGGGATCATGTGTGTGTTGTTCACAGCTAAATCCCC